>VYZW01021158.1:2314-17692 GCA_013401315.1 Balaeniceps rex
CTTCCATTTTATCACTGTTCTCTTCCCAGACTGAGATCAACCTAATGGGCACAGGGACATGTTAAGAATTCTACAGTCTTTCCACAGCATGAGGCGGCAGTTATTCTTTTCTCCTGTTCTCCTTGTTAAACAGAACAGAATGTCTTCATGAGTTGGATTCAGAAGCTGACCATTGCTGCCAAAAAGAAGTTGAGAATAGGTGTTTTGCCAGCCTTCATGAGACTATTTTCCTCAAAGAAATCAATTTTTCTTCTTAATTCACAACTTCGACATTAGAAATGAAATTACCCCAAAGTTCAGGAAAACTTAGGAAAACAATTGTTACTATGAATTAGCATATGATTCATATATTGCACATTACATTTATTAAAATAAGAAATCAATTTCGTAATTGTCATTTACTTGGTATTAAGCTTGTGTTGATATAGAAAAACTGAAAAATGAATTTCAGAAGGATCTGATGATTTCACGTGAATGTGTGATAAAATGGAAGTTGAAATAAAAAAAAAATCAAAGACAATAATTCACTTGGGGGAAAAACAAGTATAATTTCAGATATATAATAAGATGCTTTAAAGTTATTGACTCTTAGGAATGTATCTTATAGTCTTTGTGAATAGAGTTCTGACAATAGTAATTTAATATTTAAGGTAGTTGTAGTTAGGCAAATAAAAAGTTCTGACTCATGGATAAATGGAAAATATCATCAACTATGTATTCCAAGTATGGAATAACATGTGCATTCCTGGTCACCCAATTCTAAAATGATATAAAAGAACTAAGGAAACTGCAGTTTTCAATTGATTAAGGCTCAAGTAGCAAAAGAGCTAACATGACATCTTTCTATTTACCTAAACACAGTGGTATCTGGGTATCTTTTACAAATGTAGAAAAGCTTGATTTAAGTATGAACTTAATCAAGCTAAAAATTAAATATCAGTAAGGTGATGCTGGAGACAGAGGAGGCAAGTGGACAAGTCTTGTGTGGGGTAAAATAGTCTGGGAAAATGGGAATAAAGACAGAAACTCTGTGGAAACTTTATGTTATTTATGAAAGGTTATTTCCTTACAGTATTGCAAAATTGACTTAAGCTTTTTCCTGTATGTACACTAACTCTGCTATGCGATCTTTGCTCTTTCCTTTGGATTTTTTTCAAATGCATGAATCTCAAAAGTTTGCTTAGAATGTTTATTTTCGTTATTCTTTTCTGAATAGAGACTTCCAATTTATTCTTGTTTGTCTCTATTTCTGCTTCCTTAACTAACACAGATCTAGTACCTACTAAAACAAAATAAATACATCAAACCTTTTTTACCTCTGATTTTCTGAATCTCATTCTAGTTCTTTCTATTTTTTTTTAACTACCTAAGTATTTTTGTTAACTCATTAGTGATTCAGTTGTAAAATTGTATTTGCTCTGATGCAAGACTCCCCACTGTTAAAATAGTTTGATCAGAATATGCTAGTAAATGAACAGCAGTTAGAAAGGTACAATAAGGTCTAGCCCCACTATCCAAACTTGAGGCACGTATTTTAAGTGTCCTAAACTTAAATGTCTTTTAAAGGCACCATCTCTGCCTTCCACGATATTAATAGATTGCTAGTGGTGTTAATACGTACATGATAATACATGCACACTCACTGCCTCATCTGTATTTAACCATATATTTAGGAATTTCAGGCCTAGCTTCAGTTTCTGATACACTCCCTTTTTGTTGTGTATAGGAAATTTTTGGGTTTTTTTTTTGTTGTTTTTGTAAAGGCAGTTAATTCCATTCTGTGTGGATACAGTTCATCAGTGAAATAATTAACCCCATTTTTTTTTGCTGGGAGTTGATTTTTGTACCTGCTGGATTTCACTTATTGTGGCAGCGGTTATCATTCTCAGACTCAAAACCCTGTGTTTGCTGTGTACATATGTGTATGCATGTGTGTGTATATATATATTCCATTGCAAAGGTCACACTCCTGCCATATTTGACAAATTGTTTGTAAAGAACTACATGGCTTTAGCACATTATCCTTAAAAAGGCCTTATTTACCAGCTGTCTGTGCATGCACCTTTACTAAAATGCTATTGAGTAGCCTACAACAGCTCTTTTTATAAAAACGTATTTTTTACATAGGTTGAATTGTGGATAACCAGACCTCTCGTAATCAATTATGACTAAATCAATGTTGTACTTTTATAAAGCCAACATCTGTCTGAACCTTATTATTACGTTTTAACCAGGGATATGCAGTCAACCAGGATGAGCTATCTATGAAGTATAGCTGAGCTATACGTTCAGAGGGCCAGGAGAAAATCCTGCTGTATGTTTTCTCTGATGGGCCACTGAAAGCAAACAGGTGCAGAACTTAAGTTACCATTCTGCTTTCTTCCTGTGGTCTTAGCACTCTTGATGATCCAGATACAAACCAACCTGCCTCCCAATTTGCACTGGATTCTGGGATCCTGTTTCTGAGCAGCCTGAAGAATGAATACTCTCAGCAAGTTCACTGCTTGGCTAATTCTCAGTTTACCCTGGAGAGAAAAGGCTTTCTTTAAACAAGGTTCTAACAGAATATCCTTGCCATATCTTCAAATGACATTTGCCTACCTGTGAACTGCTCCTACCTAACTTCTGGTGCTGTTGGCTCAGACATTATACCCGTCTCTACACTCAGCAGTGCCTATAATTTTGTAAGCAGTGTCCCACTGTATTTCCAACAGTGGCAATCTCTGCTGCCCTTTGATGCCTCTGCTGCTCTGTATGATTGCTAGACATTGCCACTGCTGTCCAGTCTATCCTGTGTATGCATGTCTGGATGTGTGCGTGTGAAAGAGAAAGATGGTTATGGAAAGCAACTCTTGATTCAGCTTTAGCAAGCCTGATCCTCAATGTACCAAAACTGTGTAAAAAGAGGATGTGACTAATTTGCTGCAGCTACACAGTAGGGAATGCCTTGTCAAAGGCATCCGCAAAGAAAATATATGAGAAAGATCCGTGAAGATAAATAAGTGACCCAAATGACCCTTCATGCTTACTTTCTATGCTCTACTCCCAATCTTTTACTTTGCCTGTTCTGCCTACATGCTTCCACGCATCCTCCAAGAGTGTTCTTTGCTGCCAATAGAACCCAGTAATTTTTTAAATTTTGGGGTGTATTCAGATTAATGAAAGGGTAGAAGATCTGAGTGTGAAAATCAGTTGCTTACCCTGTTTATTCATAAAGGAAGGAATTAGTTCTTTTGAACTCTTACAGTTTTGCTTTCTTTTGACCCATATATCTCTATCACTTACAGTATCAATTCTGTTGGCTGAAGGGTGAGAAGCATATGTTTTGTCCTGACTTCAAGCTTCACACTTCTTATATTCATAACAGAAACCTTTTCACAGCCTTCTATAATTTTATTGCATGGTACTTTTAATTTTTTATTTGAATATATATATACATTTAGGCCAAAAAGTATAATACTGATCATCTCGACTACATAGGCTGTAGAATCTTTCTGAGTTCTGTTTGAACTAAGTTGTTGATATTAGCATTTAAACATGAACATTTAGGAAAACATTAAATCATAGAATCATAGAATATCTCAAGTTGGAAGGGACCCATAAGGATCATTGAGTCCAACTCCCCATCTTGATCTAAATCTTGATCTAAAAATTGCCAATACTGGGTATACTGCCAGGTAGTTTGTATGCACCTCTCACTGTCTCTATCACTGTTCTTATTTCTTCTTACACTATCTTGGATGCCATCCTTCCCATTTTAAATGTTCTAGTCCCTTTTTTCCTTATTTGGAGTCATGTAATTCTTTTGGTAATCCCTATTTTAGAATACTTATTTATTCTCCAATCTAAGTTGCCATAATCTCTTTTAAAATTGTCAGTGTGCTTGTTTTATAAAGATGCCACCACATTTATTTTCCTTGCAAATAGTATATAATAAAAAAATTGAATAATATTTATTTTTCTTAGAAGTCCAAGCTGGGTCTGTCTGGAAAAAGAAAGCAGCAAGCAATCCCACCCCATGACATTCCTGTTGTTTCTGTTGTCTAAAGGGAGACTTTTTCTGTGGATCTCATTTTGTAACTTCAAAATGGGTACATTCAACTGATGGAAAAATATAATTACTGTCCTTAAGATAATTTATCACCAAACTACATTTGTGACATCAGTCATTATGAGGTCTAATGCATGTAATTGGCAAATGTGTTTGCATCTCATACTTTATTCTAATTGACATCTACCATATTGCTTCTGACAGCTTTTCAGCCCAGATGAGCTATTACTACTTTGCTGAGGTAGTCATACATGGATACACTATAGTGAAGGTACAGAGTAAAAATTCACTATGTTTTTTTACTGCTCAGATGCCTGGGTTCACTAGTTCTGAATAGCGAAGCTTTGACATGCATCAAGTAGATTCCTGACAGTTTGACGATATGTCACTTCTGAGGGTTTGTACAGTACACCAAAAGAGGACCACTGAAATACTGAAAGGTTACTATGTGCTTTGAAGCACTGAATATAATTCATGCAAGATGAAACTTTATAAATTAAATCTCTGAAGAAAAATGTTTTACTAAAGAAATTACCATTAGACATTTTCTCTCTTGTAATAAGATTACATTTTGTCATCAGTACTCATGCAAGAGGACAATGAAAGTTAATTTTATGAGTTAGTGAAGGCCATAAGAGACTTTCTAGAGACATTAAATAGTCAGCATACCTACTGCAGTGACACCCTGTCAAATCATAAATAGTGGCCTGTCACTCTCAGTGGACTAAATCATGATGTGCCGTTGCTCGTATGTAAAGGTCTTCGATAATAAAGATAAAATAATTGTAGCTCTAGTGAGATCAGGATGTTTATATTTGGTATCTTGGCTATAATTAATTCGCCCAAAAATCCTTAGAGGAAAAGAAAAGTTAGCAAAACACAGTATTACTGTATTAAAGTGGTTCCACAGTTCAGATATAGTAAGTATATTGAAAGTGTAAATCACATTCAGTTGACACAATACAACGAACATTAAAACATGAAAGCTACACATTTAGCCAGTTTTTATAGACATTTGTACCTAAAAAAATAAATCCTTTTTTATCATCATTTGCAGTACTTCTTTTTTCCTATATATTAAAGCATATTTTCTCCTTCTGCCAGAGCTCCTTGAAATTTCTTGAATATTAAAGACTACACATGGTAAAAATCAGACAAATTTTAAAGTTAGATTAAAGCAAAGTCTTATTTCATAATTTGAAGGTGCTATTAGACTCAAGTGTATTTTAAGTTGTTTTCTGTGTTCTTCTTTGCAACTTCCAATAATCAAGAACTTTTAAAAAATTTCATTTAATTTCATTTCATTTTAATACACCTTATAGGTTTAGTAGCTAAAAGCCAGCTGAGAGCACCGTATTTGAAATATGTTGTCCACAGCAGATGGACTATTCTGGGTTCATTCAGTCATATCTGGATTTTATTAAAAAACTACAGTTTACAAGGGAAAGAAATGGCTAGAAACTTTCCTCCCTTTTTAATAAAAGAAGAATTAATTTAGAGAAACATTTTTAGCTTTAGTAAGCTCTAAGTGTTTACAAGTAAGTATTGTTCAAACTTCTCTGAGTGTTGGGTAGCAAGCCTTTTTTGCATGTTCTTTTCTCATACCATGCTTATAGTAAGATATTGATTAAACTGCTATTGCTCTAACTAACTTTCCCTTCCTAGGCAGCATGAATTGCATCATGAACTCTTTATGGCTTCATAGCAACTTACAACATACATATTGTTTAAAGAATTATCTATATAATATTTTCAGAAGTCCTGGTTTTGGCTGGGTTAGAGTTAACTTGCTTCCTAGTAGCTGGCATAGTGCTGTGTTTTGGATTTAGTAGAAGAATGCTGATAACACACTGATGTTTTAGTTGTTGCTAAGTAGTGTTTATACTAGTCAAGGACTTTTCAGCTTCCCATGCTTTGCCAGGTGTACAAGCTGGGAGGGGGCACAGCCAGGACAGCTGACCCAAACTGAACAAAGGGGTATTCCATACCATATGACGTCATGCTCAGTATATAAACTGGGGGGAGTTGGCCAGGGGGCGGCGATCGCTGCTCGGGGACGGGCTGGGCATCGGCAAGTAGGTGGTGAGCAATTGCATTGTGCATCACTTGTTTTGTATATGCTTTTATTATTATTATTATTATTATTATTATTATTATTATTTTCTCTTCCTCTGCTGTCCTATTAAACTGCCTTTATCTCAAACCACGGGTTTCACTTTTTTTTTCCAATTCTCTCCCCCATCCCACGGTGGGGTGGGAGGGAGGGTGAGCGAGTGGCTGTGTTGCCAACTGGGGTTAAACCATGACATCATAGTATCCAACTGTGAGGTATATGGGCTTCCACAGACCACGTATAACATATTAATAATGTAACTATCAAATCTGTTGCAATTTATTTCTTCCTTTTGGCGATTTCAGAGTCAAGTTTTTAAACCTTCTTGCTATCAAAGCCACATTTTCAGAAAGTGTGACATTTAGTTATGCGGCAGTAAAGATTTATGATTAGATTCTTCATAAATAAAGTAGTTTGATATTTTCAAACAGCAAGCTTACACACTACTTTTCATCTTAAGACGACCACTTTTTGCAGTTTCATGCTTCTTCACAGTCATTTTCTCAGAGATCTTGTTGAAAATGAGCTTCATATTTTTAAGATAGTAATTGGACATAATTCTTCTACAGAGGCCATGTTTTCTATAACATACACTGTACAAGAGAGCTGTATTTATACTTGTAGAAAATGAAATTGTATCTTCCATATTTTAAAAGGCAAAAAATGATAGCAACAATAAATATGATAATCTCATTTATATAAAACTCTGAAAATGTGTTACTTACACTGTAAATGATATCTCCATAACCAAACGAAATGTGTCTGAAGGTTGCCTTAATTATCTGCATGGAAAATAATATAAAAAATTGTGAGAAACCATCAAAGTAGGTATTTCTAAGACATCTAAGCAAATTTTTTTTAGCATTGTGCTAGGCAATATATAGCAACCGTTCTCAAACCTTAAATGACACAAAATTTCTTACACTTTGCATCTGCTTTTTGCAAAACACCATTCATATATACCCTGCATGTGTCCGTTTCAGATAGCAATACCTATTTGAAAAGGAATTTAGCTTTGCATATATTTAAAATACATGATAAATAGCCATATGCAAATGGTGTAGTGTTATATCATTTATTTTTTAACATTTTCCAAATTTTCAAAAACTCTCTCAATAAATACGCACTATAATTTTAGGTTTTGTCAGAAAGGACATCCAGAGGCCACCTAGCCCAACATCCTACTCAAAAAAGGTATAACGACATCAGGATGGTCGTAGCTGTGTCAAGTTCAGTCTTGAACATCCCAGAATGGATTCCACCACCTCCTGAGCAACCTGCTCCCGAATTTAACCACCATCATGCTAATTCCTCCCCTCTTCCCCCCGAGTATCCAATTGAAATTTCTCATGTTTCTATTTGTGTCTGTTACCTCTTGTCCTATCACTGTGCACCTCTGATAGAAGTCTGGCATCATCTTCTCTGTATCTTCTGATGAAGTAGTTGTACATAGCAATAAGGTCTTCCCTTAGCTTTCTCTTCTGCAAGCTGAACAGGCCCAGTTCTCTCAGCCTCTCCTTGTACACCACGTTTTTCAGTCCCCTGACCATCTTGTTGGCCTTCTGCTGGAGTCACTCAGTATGTTGATATTCTTCATGTACTAGGGAGCCTGAAACTGGGCACAATACTCCAGATGTGGTCTTACAAGTGCCAAGCAGAGGGGAAGGATTGCTTTTCTGGATATGCTGCCTACACTTTTAGTAATGCATACCAGGATGCAGTTGGCCTACACTGCACACGCACAACTGCTGGCTCATGTTCAACTTGTCCACCAGGACCCCCAGGGCCTTCTTCGCAGAGCTGCTTGCCAGTCAGTTGGCCCCCAGCCTGCCCCCGCCTTGCTGCATGGGGTGTTTCCATCCCAGATGCAAGGTCTTGCACTTGCTCTTGTTGCTCTCCATGAGCTTCTGGTCAGCCCACTTCTCTGGCCTGTTCAGGTTCCTCTAACTAGCAGCGCTGCCATCCAGTGTATTGACTGCCTCCTCCAATTCAGTGTCATCTTCAGGCTTGTTGAGAGTGCTGTCTGTCATGCAGGTTGTTAATGAAGACATGAAACTACTGGCTGCCAGCTGGACTTTGTTCCACCAATCACAACTCTCTGAGCCTTGGCAGTTCAGCCAATTTTCCATCCACCTTTTAATCTACTTGTCCAGCCTGTTTCTCACCAGTTTGGTGATAAGAAGACTATGGGAGACTGTGACAAAGGCCTTGCTAAAATGAAGATGCACAACATCCACTGCCTTCCCCACATACACAGGTGCCAGTCACCCCACAATAGAGAGTAATGAGGTTCGTCAGGTGTGATCTGCCTGTGCTTGCTGCTTGGGTGAGAAACGGCTTCTAAGAAGATCTGGTCCACAACCTTTCCAGGGACGGAGTTAAGGCTGACCTGCCTGTAGTTCCCTGGATCCTGCTTGCTGCTTGTCTTGAAGAGCAGTGTGACAGCAGCTGCCTTCAAGTCATCACAAATATTTCAAAAAGGACACGCAGCAGCCTCACAGTGACATCCACCATCCATCCATGAACACCTCTGGGAATGCCTCCCACCTGGGCCCATGGACTTGCGTACGTCCAAGTGGGTTAAGCGATCCACTCCTCCTTCCTCTCCCGTGGGTGCTGCTTTGTGCCCACAGACTCTCTTAGGAGGCTCAGGGACCCAGGGGACTTGAGAAGAAGCCTTACCAGTGAAAACCGAGGGGAAAAAAGGCGTAGAGTACCTCAGCTTTTTGCCCATCGCTTGTCACCAGGCCCCTGGCCCCACACAGCAGTGGCAACAGCCTCCCCGTGTCCGCCTCATTGCTGTCAGTGTGCAGCTCCAGGCAGCCCTGCCGGGCGCCGCCGCCACTGCCCCACGCCCACTCCACACACCTGCCGGGCGCGCGCCTCCTGCGTGCCTGACCCTTCCGCGCCCGCGGCGGGATCTGCAGCCGCTCTCCAGTGGGTGCAGGCACAGAGCTGACCTGCCCTGCGCCGCCAGCTGCCTCGCCGACGGCCGTGCGGAGGCGGCAGCGTCCCCTCAGCAGCAGGCCCCAGCCACAGCGCTTCTCGCGGGACCAGGATCCCGCCAAAATAGCAGTGGGGGGCGGCAGGCAGCCCCGGGTGGGAGCGCAGGCACTGCCTGCCTCCCAGCACGTGGCGGCCACCCGCCCTCTGGCGGCAGGGTGGGATGAGCATGAGGATGCGAATGCGACAGCCCTGTGAGTCGTGTGAAGAAGTCTTGGCCTGGTTGTCTTGCACGCAGAGTTAATTGTGACGCAGTGAGTGCCGCTGAGGCTGGGAGTATCGACTGCTGTTTGTGCCCTTCATTTTTTTTTTTTTTCTCCTTGCTGAGGTGTAGGGCTCTCTCAAGAAGTAGGGATATTTTCAGAAGTGTTTTGTAGGCCCTGGAACTGTTCTTTTCGTCCTTTAAATCCTTTTTTTTTTTTTTCCCCCAGCCTTACACTGTGTAGTTTAAGAGGGGTAGCCTGTGGTTAGGCATAAATTGTGCATAAGGAGGGAGAAGTTTATGAGGGCCCGTGTGGAGCCAGCCTCCACTGTTAGGAAGAGTAGCCAGGCTGAGGGAGGCAGTGGAGCAAAATTCAGCTGATGTGAGAGGTGAGTCTTCAGCTTTCTCACTGGAAGGGTTTTAGGAAATGCTAAAGGTTTCTAGGCAGGTTAGCATTTTGTCATGGACACAGAAATAAAGGAGAATTTTAAAAAGCCCAGCTTCGGAAAGGGACAAGGGGTGGGGTTTTTTGGGTGGGTTTTTTTTTTGGGGGGGGGTAGTTTTTTAGTTTTTATTTTTTTATTATATTTTATTTATCTATGAGCTTTGTGAGGGAAGTTGGGCAGAAGCCCAGGCATGTGCTGCTGGAAGATAAGAAAAATAAAGCGAAAAAGGAGACCGGAATGAACAGATATTTTTCTGACACTATTTTGATAAATATTCTTTATCTGGGATGCTATTATCATGGAAGTAGTAGAATTACAGGGCTGAACTGCCTTTCTTAGGGTCATTTTATATGTTAAGAGTGGGGTATTAAAGAGTAGAGAAGCTAAAGAAAGTCTTACAAAAAAAAATTAATCTAGTACTTAAAATGAGATATAGATGTTAACATAGTCTTCTCACCAGGGATAGCTGATATTTCTCATTGTTTTTATATGCCAAAGACACTACTATCCCAATGCCTTGCTTAAGCAGAAGGCTGTGTGCAGGAGGGTGAGGGGGGAGAGGGGGAGAAGATGGATTTCAGTGCATTTGTTTTAGACTTATCTTCTTGTGTTAAACTTTCCTTATGCAGTGAACTATAATTTCGCTCATAATCCTGCAGTAGAAGTATACAGTACATACTAAGGTTTGTGGAAAATTGTGGTCCCTAATTTACATCCTAATATTAAAGAAAGCAAATTAAGCTGATAGACCAGAGAGGACCAAGTGTTAAAAAGGAAAAAGAAGGGCAAAACTGAGCTAGAGTAACAGAGAAGCTGAAAAAATACAGGCGACAAAGGCATATAAAATGATTTGTTGCTATGAATGTGTAGTCCATTAATTTATATGAGAGGTAGCTAGATCAATGCCCACATCCTTTACCAGTTTCTGTGACAGGGTAAAGGAACGCCAAACAATGTGACACTCACTGTTAAGCTCTGTTTGTTAAGAGGATCAAGTGAGGGATAGGCTGTGTCAGGGAGGTCTTTGTGCACACATGTGTACATACATGTGGTTAACTGACACCTGCCTCTTATCTCCCCTGTGAGCTGGCACAGCTGAACCTGGGGAGATAAGACACTTGCTCTGAGTGATCTTAGATTCATGTGGGTTTGTCTTCTGTGTTTTTTCCTTTAAGTAAAATACTTCCAGTAATCTCATACACCTCTCTCTTTAAAGAGCTTGACCCAGTAATGTAATGTGGATGTCCCAAAACAGGAGTATCCAATTTGAAAATAATTTGTATTTAAAAACATAACAGACAGCATTTGCTTTTTTAAACATGCAGAAAGAATAGGAAAACCTATTCTGTGCACGAAAATTACTGCAAGCTATACAACTAAAGGTACTGTTACTCAAAAGAAATCTTAACTGAAAGATCAGAGGAAATGGTGGGACAAATCCATGAACAATTGCATAAAACTTTAAAAATGAAACATACCTTTCTCATGTGCTCTTAGCCTCTTTGCATGAGGTAAGTAGTGTATAGAAAGCAGTAGAAAAGTCAAAGGCCAGTATTGGAATCTAGCATGAGCGGTATGTTAGAATGTGATGACTTTAGCTATTAAAACAAATTAATTACACAAAGAGTCATGCCTTCTCTTAGAAAAATCAGTGCAAATTATCTAACTGCAAGGCTATCTCAACTAGAAACAAAGAACTGTCTTTGTTCAGGTCTTGATTTTGTGGAGAGACTATTGTCTGTATGATTTATAAAGCTGGAAGATATGCATGCATGGAAAAAAACAAACCTTTGCATGATGTATAGTAACAACACATTTGAGAACTTAAGGATGGTGAAGTTTCAAAACCTCAGAAAGGGGCTGACAGTAAGACCTGAAGAAATATCCACAGAACTGTAGGTAGTTCTCTTAACTGAATTCCCATGAGGGATCTTAAATTATCAAACTGTTTTTTCAAAATGTCTATAAGAGATGGTGAGAATGAACAGCTAGCATAGATTCATAGGGAACAAGTCAGACCTACCCTATATCTTTAAAAAATATTGCAGCAAGCCTTAAGGGGTAGAAGAGATGTAACATGAGGGAACTGTGTCTAGATAAGACAGGTCTAAAGTTAGTATGCAGGTGTGGGGGGGAAGTTTTTTATTTATTCACAGTCGCTCTTTTCCCCAGTAACGGGGCGGGGGGGAGGAGTGTAATTCTGTAAGAGTCTGTACTGGGTCTAAGGTTATTCCATAACTTTGTTGGTAGTTTTGGTAATAGAGTAGACGCTACTCTTGCTGCAGTCATATTGGAAGACAGGACTCAAGTTCAAAATAATCACAATAAATTCCAGAAACAATAGACATACAGTTTGGTAAGAACAAGCACAGACACTAAGTAGGAATAATTAACTGCAGAAATACAAGATGGGGAATCCCCTCTAATGCTTCAGGAAAGAATATGGTGACAGTATATTCACCATGCCATACAGTTACATGTGTGGCTGGTTCCTGACTTTTTGCTTTCTTACACAAGTGTTTGCCCTCCCTTCATATTGGCAGTAGCAGAGCTCAAGAAGTGTTAAAATGCCTGGCAGACGTCCTTTGGCAAATCTGAAAACATTTCACGCCTCTATCACCCTTTATGAATTTGAGGCATAGCATACTAATGTCTACCTACCTGTTTACTGGGTTGATAGTCTGTGGCAGAGGCACAAGGAACAGAATATCTGAAACTGCTAAAACAAAATGCGCTAGAGCTCGTTCTCCACAGACCTTTAGGAACATAATGTGTAAGCACCCAGTGAAACAACTTGTAGGCTCGAGTTAGTCTAAGTTTTCAAAAAAGACAAACGATACAATGTACCTAGTTATTGACAGTTCATTAAATTATTAAAGGCATCAAAAGAAGACTTAGAACTGGGTTTATTTAACCTAGGAAATGAGAAGAATGAGGATAGATAGATAAAATTGCTGAGAAAGGAGATCGGCATAAACTGTTTGCTATCTCCAGTTTATATATGACAAGAAGTAGTGGGGTTTAATTTGCAGCAAAGCCTAGATGCAAGAGATAAGAAAAAGGTCTTTGAAAACTAATAATGGTTAACTCCCTGGAATAGATTTTGTATCTGGAGGATAGTCCAGCTTTGACTTCAGCTATTTAAAGAGAGATTGAACTGGCACTTGTCAGTACTGGTTTAGATGTGAAGCAAGATACAGCTGAACCCTGCTTCCTGTAAGAAATGCCAAGATATGCAAACAGGCTCTCTTTATGCCTTATTCCTATCACTTCTTATGTCACTTTCTGTAGATTCTGCCAAGTATGTAAATAGGAACCAGGAGAAGGAATAGAAGCTGCTTCTTCTGTTTCTACTGAAAGACCAAATAAAAATTATGCATTAACTCTACTGTTAAAATAGACATGACTATTTATTTCATGTATTCTTTATACTACAGTTGTTCTACATGCTGAATGGAAACCTGGTTGTGCTGTTTTGGAAGGCTGGACCAGCTCCCTCTGTGGTCATTATGTTTCTCCTCTCAGGCCACCAGATGGCTGTTCAGGTGTAACGATAACAGCTGTCTGATTCTATTTGCCAGCCTTGAGATTGAAGAACTCTGGAATCACTTGGGTACTACAGGATTAAACAAAGACAAAATGTAAACTTTTGTCTTCTATAATGTGATAATTGCATATTGATGAATAATGGTATGGACTTTGCAGTAAATTATCACTCAACGTAGTCTTTTTTTATTTCTAATAATTTGGTTTATGTTATTTTCTGTATTTATTTGTAATTACTCTCTACTGGTTATTTCCTAGGTGTATCTACAGAAGGACAGAAAATTAATCACAGGAACAGAACACACTCTGGATTTTCTTCCGATGTGCAGACTACATTGACTGAAGTATTGAATCCACTTACAGCACCACCTTCCTGTAAGTAGGGTCAATCAGTGTGAAACACATTGTATAAAATTTTGTGGGGTTCCTGGGTAATTCAGTACTCTACGAGGAAAATCGCTAATTTAGTATTCTACCAGAGAAACACTGCCATATATTTATGTGCACACATAAAAAAGAACAATGCAAAGGCTTAAAGCATCTTCTGACAGATGTTCCCCCATGTGTTTTCTGAAATTCAGATTGAGAAAGGAAAATCAAGAGTTACAGACACCATTAGCCAGTTTTCAGAAGTGGTAACTCTGTACACTATGGGAGATATAGCAATGAAATTATAAGGCAAGAAAAGCAAGAAATAGAGTTGCAACATGAAGGGACTATAGGGGTAGCTGTATTTACTTTGTTCTTATCACCTTCTCTCTATGTCACTAAGACTAACAACCAATCAGAATCTCTTCTGGCTTTGAAATTAGTATTATTAGATAACACAGCTTTACAACGTCAACACTAACAGACATAGCATACACTTATTGTCCATGGTTACTCCTGGTTATGTGCCTCGTTATATTTGCCTTAATATCAAGGGACACAGAAAGATAATTCTGAGATGGTCAGAATGACAGTCTAAGAATCTGTTGTGATTAGTAAATACTGAATATTTTTTTAAATGGGATTATATCACACTACAAGCTGAGATATAACCCTCCTTATTGTTATGGGAATGAATGGATATTTTGAGATATTTTGAATTCATAAAGTATCCAGGTGTATAAATTTGGGTCTTCAGTTATTTGTAACAGGTGTTTGGGTTGGCATACTAGTTTTCGGGATTCAGAGTTATAAGATTCACATACAAAATAACACCATGGATGTTTTGTGGTCTATTAACTAGGAAAAANTATGTGCCTCGTTATATTTGCCTTAATATCAAGGGACACAGAAAGATAATTCTGAGATGGTCAGAATGACAGTCTAAGAATCTGTTGTGATTAGTAAATACTGAATATTTTTTTAAATGGGATTATATCACACTACAAGCTGAGATATAACCCTCCTTATTGTTATGGGAATGAATGGATATTTTGAGATATTTTGAATTCATAAAGTANGACATGCAAATTCTCCTAGATTATATAAATACAGTGTGTTGATTAGGGGATAATATACCTATATTCTTTAGAAGTTTGACTCCTTGAAATCAGTGGAATTCAGACATTGATGTTAACTGGAATATTCAGTGCAAAGGAACTGAAATACAGGTCCAAAATGATGAAATGAGGATTTTTATTGAGCATTTAACACTGTCAGGGTCAAATATATCAGTGTAATTTCTGCACTTTATTTTCTGTTGTATCATAATATATCTGCATCTACTGAAAAGGCTCTTAAATATGCAGTAGTATCGTAAGTTGTTTTGTATGATTGTTGGCTTAAAGTTGACTTTCTGCAGGGATCTGGGGATTGTAGCTTGCCATCTGTTGCTTAAATCTCTGTACATTTCTACTGCCTTGAATGGGAAGTCTTTTTAGCCTGGCTTCATGATTTGGAAATAGGAAGTGATGCTTATGAGATCAGGCAGTGTAAGGTGATGTTAGTGCTCATTTGTTTGTATCTGCGGTCATTACATTTGAGCCTTCTGGAAGGGGTGGCATTTTGAAAGAGAAGGAAAGGTTTTGAT
>VYZW01021159.1:2243-27733 GCA_013401315.1 Balaeniceps rex
GATAGAACAGATGGTAAAATAGTTATAACCTACTGTACCATATGTTACTGCCGCACACATTCAGGTAGCACATTATATGTACTGTGTGGAAAGATCAGTGATCCTAATGCAGGTTTTTAGAAAGACCAAAAAAGCTCTTGAAAAATTGATTTCATAATTTCAGGCCAGGTTAATGAGAAAGCCATAATTGGTTAAACTGCACAACAGAACTCACTATTCCAGAAAGGGATACAAAAAATTAGGCATAGCATGAAACTGTATTTTTTCTAATTCTCAAAAAGCTGAAATGAAGCATGTATTTCAGGAAGTCTGTTTCAGGCTTATTATACTTGAATTTCTGGGGAAAGTATTTAAAGAAAAAACAAATTCACAGCACTTGAATTCAGACCATTAAAAACAGGTTACAATTTGATTTATGATTTTTGTAACTTTTAATCGGGGGCCAGATTTTCAAAAGAGCATGCTGTCTTATTAAGGTGCCAATGAAGTGATAAATTTCTCATTGGAAACTTCACTGGGTTAGAGTACTTCAGAAAATCTGAGTTCTGATCTATAATCTCTGCTGTTATTACTCAGATGCTTTTTAAAGAATCAGATGTGATACCATGAAAACAGGAAGGTGGAAGACGAGAAAGAGCAAAAAGGGTTAATCAAGTCAGAAGTACTGGGAGAAGAAGTGGAATGGTAGCAAAGAAGAAAAATGAAGGCAGAGAGTTGTGATTTGGAGTGGTGCTAAAGAGCCTCTGGGCTTGAGATTCATCTCGCATTTTATAATGCTCATGTTGTGTTGTATCATAATGCACTTGCTCCTACTAGAGCTAGCTGTTTCTCCTCTCTTATTGCCAATGGTAAAAATAGGCCAGTAGCATCATTCCATACTATTGGGCGCATTCTGAATTCCACATTGTTTTTTCACTTGCTTCTCTAATTAATTTAGTAATCCTCTTCAGTGTGTGTGCATGTGTACATTGGCGTATGTCTGCTCGGCTGCCCGCTTCCGTCATCTGTTCGAGTTCTCACGTTGCTGATCATTGGTTGTGCCAGCTCCGTTCCAAAGACAGTGAATATATTACACACCACTGCCTTTTGTTTAACTTTGCCAAAAAAAAATCCCATCACAAGCCTCCATTTTTGGCTAGTACTTTGGGAAGGGTTTTTCTTCTGTAGTCACCACCCTCTTTTTTATATAATATTCGTGTTTATTTTATTTTGGGAGTAATTAGATCTAAGAGACTTGTCAGCGTATACATTGATCACTGTCAGCTTTCAGGACCTGTTAGTAATAGCTATTCAATATGCATTCAGATGATTTATGGTATTAGGTGATTTTGTGTCTGTCTTAGACTTATTTCCTATTATAATATCTGGTTTAGAGTTGTTCGTAATGGAGCCTTTGATTTTGGCTATCTGGTTTTTAGTTTATTTTAAATAATTAATAGCTATATATATATTGGGGGGTTTTTAATAAAGGAAAGGTGGTGATGGTTGTGATATTTACTTGTTAATTCTTTTCTTGAGGTAGTCTGAGGGGTATCCAAATATATCAGGATAGTAAAGATGAGAAGTTAGAGAAGAGTAGAGCTTTAACATCTGAAAAAAAATGTTTTTGTACATCACCATGTCTCCACCATGATCGTCTGTAGACTGAAGAGATTTGGGTTTTTTAGGTATTGATATGGATTGCTCGATTATTTTGTTACAGCAAGATAAAGTTGGTTAAAGGATCTTCTTGAAAGCTTTTGTGATGCATTTAATCCCACTTCATAAAAAGAGGTGGATATGGGATAATTGTGAGAGTGTGAAAGGGTTACCTTTACAAAAACAAGTAAGTTTGGTTTTTTTCAAATGGCTTAGTTTGAAATTCACGGTTTATTCTCTGTTGTTGGCTGTGTTGAATATAAGTGTCTTTAAAAGGTTGGTTGGTCGTTTTGTGGTGAAATGGGTTGGAGGAAGATAAGGATTTGGGAATTCATGAAGTAAGAGGGGATTACAGGGTTTTTAAGATGTTAGAGCAAAGTTTAAATTGTCAGTATAGTGTTCATAAGTTATATTGACCTGCTTTTTACTCAAGGCTTTGCTGTCTTGTTTTGTCTGATAATGGAGAGAAAGGAAAAACCTGGATTGACACTAAGAGGTTAGAGGACAGTATGAAGCAGAAGATTATTTAAAAAAAAAAAAAAAAAAGACGACNCGGCAGATTAGATTGCAGTCTGGAGGACCGAGAGCAATGAAGAGTGGTGGAGACATTGCAGGTCACAGAGTATATCTGCTTCGAGTCCTGGAGAAGTGGTCCTGGTGTGGAAGAGAGAGGGAGAGGCAGGGGACTTAGAAAAGGACTTGAGAAAGAGTTCAGCATGATAAACAGCACATGGTGACCATGATGTGCAAGGAACTGTCTTCATAACATAGAAGGGGAAACTAAAGAACGTATTGAATGGGGGCTCCGATAAGTTTACTGATGTCTGTAGGAAAGAAAACCCACCTTGTTTCCTTTTTGGAGTCATTCTTCCAAGAGTTATTTGTGCCAATCTGATTTAAGTTTTTCAAATATTTTCTGAACAAACAAAACCACTAACTTAAAAAGAGTCGAGTGAGACCCAACTGTAAGAAACAGAAATGTTAAGAAATCAAAGAAATAAGTGGCTAAATGATTCAGCGACTTCTCCCTGCTGAACTCTAGCATCTCTCCCTAATGTCTGAAATGCACTAGGCTTTAATTATATTCCATGATATTTGCAATAATAGAAAGAGCGTTAGCCGTCTTCCACGTTTTATTTACAAATGTTAACGTCTTATTTCCTGTACACTGGACTGTGTTCTGACAATGTGTTTCTCCTGCAAGCTGAAGGTATTAGCATTTAGGGCTTAATTTCGTTGCCACTCAGTTCTGAGATAACCGCATTGCCTGCTTTGTTTTGTTTTATTTAATGGGCTGGGTGTACAAATTAGGGCCATATACTACCCTCAATCCACAGAGGAGCCTCTGGTAATTATAGGGAAAGGTTTATACCACTGTTCGTAGATTGTAACTAATCTATGAGCAAATTTTACACGGGATAAAATGTGCCAAGAGCTGGTAGATCAGTGGCTATTTTTGCCCTTTGTTTGGCAAGTGGTGCATAAAGCCACTTGATTGGCACTTGCACAATTGCTGGGAGTGCACAAGATGGCCCACAGTTGCAAACATAATTATTTTAAAGTCTGGGTGTTATACATCATAATTAGGCTTAAGAACTGAAAGTCAGTCGAGATGAATGAGGGCAATTCATGTTCTCAAGAGTTGAGAAAGTGATTTTGCGTTTAGTTTTGCATTTGTAAGATTTTTTTTTTTTCCCCAGAAGCGTTAAGATTTAGATACTTTTCTGTCTGTCTCCTGCACTTCCCATGGGAGGACTGGCAATATATGAAACAGCTATATGATATCTGTGTCTCACCTTAAATAGGTGAGATATAGCTAGCACATGAAGTGTCATGATGCACTTCTTAGTGCTGATTTTTTCTTCATCAAAACCTGCTATGAATGAATCTAGGTCCCCCACAGTTACCTTGTCCCCTACAGTTGTTCTGCTCAGCATGTCTTCAGTAAGAGAGAGATGAAAAGAAGCAATCTTTACTGGATAGCAATGATGTGTATTTTAATTAGATATTTAAACAATTAAATTTTACAGTTATATGTGTCTAGAGATTGGTGAATGTCGAGAATATTTTAATTATTTTAAGTTTCTGATTAAATGAAAGTCACAATCATACAGGTTAGAAAAGAAAGGGCCACCCACTATGTCAATTTGAGAAAGTTTTGAACTAATATCAGGGATTACCACCAGAGAAAATTCAGATGGGAATCAAATAAAATGCGAATCCTGGAAGTTGGGCTGTAGGGCTTCTCCCAAAGTTGGTTTGATGTTTCTTGACTCTTGAGAGAGAATATAGGGACATACAGCATAACTGGGCTGGAGTAAGATGGACAATTGCTTTAAAAAAAAAAAGAACACCCCCCTCCCCCCCCATGCTAATATTGAAAGATGAGAAGGGAAAAGCACCACAATGCTTGAAAAATAACAATAAAAAGATTTGGCAGGATTAGTATGTCAAAGGGAACAGCACTTGATTAAACATTTGGAAGGCATGGGAGGAGAAACATTCCAAACAAAATGAAAATATATGTGTATGATGGAAACAGGATAAATAGAATATTCCACTTATAATTACCACAGCAAGAATGCAGCCCAAACTTAGAGTTCTTAATCAAGTAAAATTGTCATTGCTTTTAAGTCCAAGTAAGGCAGTGAATTGTGGTAGGTATGAGATGTTTGTGGATAAAGATGTTGGCAAGATCTATAGGTGCAGTGAAGAGCAGGTTCATGAACAAAGTAAATGAAAAGACCTGGAGCCTGCACCACCAAGCAAATCGTGAGTGTGTTGCAAGAAGTCAGAGGATACAAGGCATCCGTTTTTATCACATACCAAGTGAGGAGTGAGGGATACAGAAAGATCTTCAAAAGGTTAAAAGTCTTCACAGAATGCAGAGCTGTAACTCTGCAGGAAAAACTTGAGGTTTGCTTTCTTGCATTAATGCAGTGATTATTCAGAGATCTGCATGGATAAATTGATTAAGAAGTTGAAATCAGTCGTGCTCTGGTTTCTTCCTGAGAATGACCTGTTGAAGACTGGGCAGTTGAACACCCATCTCCCTTGAGCAGGTAAATGTCTTAGCCCGTAGCTGCCTTACACTTCATCTGCATTAGTTACTTCCATCGGGGCAGACTTCTCTTCTTCCCAAGTTGTTTCTTACGGCAATGCCGCATAGCATGCTTTTTGCCCCTGCTCCTGTTCAGTCTGGGGGGGGAATGCCCTCTTAGAGGAAGGAATAGGTGGTCAGGTTGGTAATAGATGCCGAGTTCTCTCAGCTGGAAGTTTCTGGTGTGATGCTGTTTTACAAAGCAGGTTTTTAATTATAATAGAACTTGCATATGTGACTTAGCTTGACATAATAAAGGCAAAGAGCAGGTACATATAAAGCCACCTTCTTGTAATGGCAGCCCATTTCTTTGGGTTGAAATAACATCGTGTAATTATAAACTAAAGTGATCACATCTAAAGAAAAAGTTTT
The DNA here is from genome assembly GCA_013401315.1 of Balaeniceps rex. Taxonomy (NCBI): domain Eukaryota; kingdom Metazoa; phylum Chordata; class Aves; order Pelecaniformes; family Balaenicipitidae; genus Balaeniceps; species Balaeniceps rex. Next base: position 7,354 of record VYZW01021159.1, read on the forward strand.
CACTGTATCCATGTCTTAGTATGATTTACCTTCCTCTTATTATTTCTTAATATAAAAATTACTGCATGCTGTCTTTGAAATGTTGCAATTGTGTTGGTATTTGAAGTACTTGTAAATACTTGTGCAAATCAGTTTTTCTGATGTTTGTCTGCAGGGCAGAGGTGTGTGTTTATGTGCCCAGGGGAAATGAGATGCATTTGCATCCAAGAGGGTGTAGCAAGTGAACGCGTGCCAAAACGGAGTCTGTAAGAACAGTTGCACTAAAATAGTACAGGATAAAAATGTTTGCAAATGAAAATAACTAGCTTCCAAAGAACTAATGGTATCTAATCCTCCCTGTAAATGTTGCTGATCTGAAGGCCTAAATGATAGCTTTTGGTGATGAATCTTTCTGAAGACAGTTTTAAAGCCACCATATTGTGCATATGAAGATGCACAATCTTTTTGTAGATAAAATTATATTTCATATAGTATTGTTAATCTTTGAGGTGCTGACAAACAGTTATTACTTACTTTTCTGTACTTTGGGGGAATACTGATTTAAGGATGTTTTGGCTCTCATTTAAATCAGTGAAATCATTACTATTAGCCTCAGTAGGTGCTGAATTAAACCCTAAATTATGTGGAACAGCTAATCATACATAGTATTATACCCGTTTTTCATGTACAAAGTGCCTCTCAGCCAAAGATCTAATAGGACTTTATGCATGTAAACATCATTGCTGCAGAATATCTCCAGAATATTTCTTATGATCCAAGACCTCTTATTCGTAAGAGCAGACTAATAGATACCTTCCTACTCCTCTTCAGTGCATGGAGGTTGGAGAGACAAAAATCCTGGTATTTTTTTACTCCATAGATAGCTTGGCTTTGAATTGTTACTGTATGATTCCCACTTTCAGACTTTGGCTTGAAGTGTAAGTCTGCCACAAGGATGTGCCATGTAGCCTGGGAAGAAAACCAGCAGATCTTTTATCATTATTGCCTTGTCTCTCTGGGTCACAGAGAAGCAATAGCCGCAGTTCAAGACTATGTTCAAAGGAGAGATGTCAGGACTGAATTGTTTTCTGGTGAAAGAAGGATGGGTAAAATACGAAATGCAGTCTTCTATTTGCCCTTATCTTTGTGTTTCCTGACAAGAATATTGCACTGTATTTCCATGGTTCTATAATTCAAAGCTGAAGGTATACAGATTTGTGGAAAAAAATTGATTTATTATTCAACAGTAGAAATCACTATTATAAAAATCAGTGTAGATTTTATATTACATGTTCGTTCTTAAGTGAAAGCACTTCTATCTCGAGCAAGGAACAGCACACTTTTGAGACTTACTCGGTTTAATTTTCATACACCTGCTGCTGTAATTATTCTAATTTAATGCACAGAGACATTTTTGCTTTCTGAGCAGTAGGGGAGTTTGTCCATGAAAATTTCAGACGAGGTGTGTCTGTCTCTCTCAGTCCTCTTTTCCAGTAGCCTTTAAACCTTTCAGGAAATACTGATCAAATCTGGTGATGGCAGCCAGCAAAAGGGGGACAGAAGTAGGAAGGAGCTCGAGATTTTAAGTCCCTGCAGCTTCCGTGTGAGCTGTTGGCTTGGGTACAGGAGAGAGAGACATGCTGGTCTCACCAGCAAGGAAAGGTTGCTGTATGAGCTCAGCAAGCTTTGGGGTACGTTTGGCTTGGGGGCCACATGTCTACTGGGTGGCTGATGAGCACGTGCAGCCTGGTGGGTCAGCCACCCCAGGGGATGACACTTGCCTGGCTGGTAAGTGAGGGTGGGAGAAGAGCCAACCATGGAGTAGTTCTGAGACTGTTTTGAAAAAGGTGAAGGTTTGGGAGGTGGGGGGAAGTTTGTGATAGGTGGAGGGTAATACAGTGGACTGAGAATATTTCTGGAGGAAGTAAGAGGTGATGAACGCTCTGTAGAGGAGCCGGGTTTATTGTGGTAAGCTTTAATATTCTCTATAATATTCTCTGCGCACAGGACTATTTGTTTTAATTTCTACCTTATCACCGTGAGAGCGTGTTTCTTTGGCAGGTTGTTGTATATTTACCTAGTGATCTACCAAGTCTTTGGTCAGTATTTTATTTTGAACTGTTTTTATTCTACTTTTCCAACAGCATGAGTTTTCTCATAGAGGACAATCATGAAAATAGCAAACAGGCTGAGATGGGTGGCCCAAATTTTGTGTCACATCTGACATAAATTCAGAATTGCTTCAAAATGTGCATACTGAACCAATAATTGCTCTGATTCTTCTTCTTAAGCCATAATTTCAAGCTAGGTAGCTTCCAACAGTTGAATTAAGCTTGACAGTCCAAGACTGTTATTTAAAATACTGTAAGCTATATATACATCAGCTGTGCATATCTGAAGTGCATTAAAGCCCATTACAGTAGACAGACTCTGACTGTTTCAGTGGGTCTTGGATTACAGGTTAACAGAGAGCATGGCACCATGGCATTTTTGCAAATTCCTGCATTTGATTTTCTGTGAATTGATTTTCTCTTCAGTCACGGCTGGGAGGGGGAGTCATGTGGGAGTCTCAGGAAAGCCCCATTGTAGCCCACCTTTCTGTAGCCCCGCGAGGAACGGGTGGAGCACAAAATAATTTGATTGCTTTCTGCTGTCTTCCTTGCTGTCCTGTGGGATTTGCAGCTGCCAAGTTCAAGGCAGTCACCAGTCACCTTGGTGTGTTACCAGAAAGTAGGATTGAAGCAGCAAGGGAGACAAGGCAGTGGGGAAAAGGAGAGGACAGGATGGAAGGGGATAAGAAGTTGCTATAACTCATGTATGTAAGCAGTCTCAAAATGAAGAGGCAGCAAGAGTTCATAGATAAATTAAATGTTTTTTTCTGGTCCAGAACATCTTGAATTTCCCTTAAATTATAAATAGAAGTTCACTAATACAAAAACTAGAACTGATGTATATTTGAGTGGGTGTGATTTGGTAATAGCTTGGGTGTGGCAGGCCAGGAAATAAAGGATGTAAACAATTTACAACCATTTATTTTTTTTATTAGAGCTTTTATCTTTGTAACTCTTATTAGTTGCCATACATACAGACAACACAGGGCTTGTTTGGGTTAATGAAAAGTCTGTCATGCTGATAAAAAAATGTGATTTTTCTTGAGAAAAATCTGCATTACTTCAATTCCACTATTCTTGGCAATTAATTTTAACTATGCCTGCATTCATGTATATAATTAAAAAATTGTGGCATTTAGTAGTCTACATTTTTTATATAGCATCTGCAGAATAATTTTGAGTACAATGCAGTACCAAACAAATTGGTCTTTAATTTAAATTAGAGCTCATATTGACAGATAGAAATTACTGTTCTGTCAGTTTACAGATGTGCTTCTATACTTTCTAAAATCATTCTTACATTTTTTTCCACCTTGTAAAACAATTACAGAACATTATCAGGTAACTGATTGTCTCACAAGTGCAGTTATGAATGTGCACTGCCTAATGTCATGTTACAATGTTGCGTGAAGTATATGCTCTTCCTACATAGAGGTTCAGTATCTCAAGTGATAAATGCCATGAATATGACTTACTGCATCTTAATTCCAGCTACTCTGTCCAAATAGAAGGCAGTTATTTGCTGTAAATGTCCCTCAACTGATTCAATAAATGGTTTTATATGACGAAAAATTTAAAAAATCAAGTAGCTTTTCGCTTGCTGTTTGGTAAGTGTGTGCAGGATGGTTCTAGGGCGGTATGCTATGGACAGTATTTTTTAATGAGTTTAAGGTGGCCACATTTCTTACAAGTGTGTTTGCCACTGGTCAGGAACTGTAGTCAGGATGAATCTAAAATAAGTATTACTTGGGGCGGGGGGAGAGATGCACCATGTGGGGAACAGAGAAGAAAGAAAAATACTTTTGTGTCAGCGTGATTTAAAATAATAATACAGTCATTCCTTGGAGAGTTGGAAATAGTGGCAACAGCCCTTGCAAAGTGGATGCATGGTCAGAGTGCAGGTGAGAGGCAGCTTAAGGTAGGGTATCATTCCAGACCTGTGGAAGATAAAGAGTACGGGTTTAAATGATGGTGTTTCTTTTAGGAATGCAAAGCATTTCAGCGTAAGGGCTGAATTCAGAGCACCACTAAATAAATGGATTGTGCAGTGGGGATGTGTTTGGATTCAGCATGGATGAGCAACCATTGCAGCTGCAGCACATGCTTTTCCTATGAGCAGTGAGGTTAGGTGGTAAATCAATTAATCTATTAACAAAAACTACTCCATCCTGGAGAACAGAATCCCTCAGATCAAATGCTCATGGTGCTCGAAGGTTGTGAGCTTCTCCCTCTCTTGCCTGCAAGCTTAGCCACATTCATTGCACTACATTAAGCCTTTTGTGTTTGTGGTTACAAGAGAAAAGGATTTGCCCCACTACTGTCATTTAATAATCAGATATAGGAGAAATAACTGGAATGATACAGTTCTGCAAGGAGTCTGACTGCTGGTACACAGAAAAACAACAGAGAAAGCAGTGCTGCTTCTTGTTTGCAATATACCATATATGTTTCCCCTACAATCTTTCAGTAGTAAAATTATGCTTGCCTGTATTTTTAATGGCTATAGAATCAAGATCCTAGAATAAGTATTTCCTGGGGAAAGAAAAGTAGGTTATTAAGAGCAGCAGTAAGTAAATTTAGGATTTTAAAAGTATCAAAAACATTGCCAGATGTCTTAGAGGTTTGAAAAATAATTTAAATCTTTTTAGAGATTAAAACCTATTTTTCTAAGTTATAACAGTTTATTTTGTCAGAAATCAATTGGAATTAATAAAACCAATGGTCTCAAGGATGAAAAAAGGGTTGAATATGTATCAGGTTTCAGTTTTAAACTCAACAAGACTGCAGAGTCTGTAATTACGTCCTTTCAGTTTCTAAATATTCAGATCACAGTGTTCTCAGGCCCAGTTTGTGAATTTTCTCTCTCTATAGGAAGCCAGGATGAAGTATTCAGTAATTCAGTAGCTTTGAACCAATTAAAAAAAAATATTTAACACAGCTTTAGAAAATAGTATACTAATGTTTGTCTTTACCATCACACAATGTCTTTGTGATTTTTCTATTTAATTTTTCCATCTCTCAGCTGAGCATTGGTTGTGTACGTGAGCAAGGTTGTTGAGTATCTCCCCACACTGAGCCTTTCTCTTCAGTAGACTCAGAGGAGAGAATCGGGGTCCCTGTGGGACTTGCAGCTACGGAGGTTATTGCAGTAGCAACATCCTGATACACCACTCACCTTTTTGCAGTCCTAGACCCAGGATGTGGAAGAGGATGGTGCACACATATGATATACTAAAGATGGCTTTATCTGCTGCAAATAGTTTTGTCCTTAAAAGGCTCCTGAAATTAAACTGGTCAAATACATCTACGGTTAACATGACTGTAGCAGAATTAGTCAGACATATTTGTCCCGAGCTGTAAATGACCAAGGTCTAGCCTCATGTGTGTTTTCACTTGAGTTTCTTTACTCAGGTTAACTTGGTGAGACTCAGAAGAATAGAAAAGAGAGATAATACTTTCAGAATTAGGCTCATAATAATCCATTTAAGATGTTTAGAACAATCCAGCAGTTAGTAGTTGTAAACCTGAGAGTATGAGGAAACTCTTTACTGTTGCAGGACTTTTGACTTTGCTGTGTTTCCTTTGTAGGGCCTCAGTATGTCCGGTGGAAGTCAGGCTGGCTTGGGGACTCCTTCACCCAGGCAGTATGCACGGCAGAAAATAACTCGCGTAAACCTCAGGGACTTCATCTTCTACATGGAACAGGAAAGAGAAACGAGCCATTCTCTCCTGCTCTATCGAGCTCTGCTTAAATAAAGCCAAGAATTGTACTGATTTCTCCATACAGAAGCTCAACTTGCATTGAAAAGCTGTCATTTTAATGTGCCTTCTATTTTTTTCGGAAGTCAATGTTCCAGTAATTTTGTTTTGTAAAATTGTCAGACACATGCAATAAATCCCCTTTATGTAAAAAAAAAAAAAATATAAAAAACACAAAAAAAATGTGCAAAAGGTTTTAAAATGTTAAACCCACAGATAAACCAACATCAAAGTCTTGCTCCGTTTGGCCATTTTGGATGAGGCTGAAGTAGATGGCGTTGAAGTTACGCAAATGGAAAGACTGCTGCAATGGCTCACCTGAACCATCTCACGGCCAGGAGGATTGGGACAGGTTCACAGGATTGGGACCTAACCATGGTGTTCACCTGTACGCTCACTTACGGTGCTGATTTTGTTTTCTTTTTAGTTTTACTAGCACTGTTTCCACTGACTAACCATGGTGATACCTGTTGTTATTTTAGATTAGTTATAATTGCAATTTTTTGCACAGCTAAGAGAATAGCCACTGCACACTCTCACAAATTTTATATATTTAGGATTTTTGCTTTTACTGCACAGCTCATTTCCTGAGCCATTTGCTGAACCAAATCCTAAGTGTATGAAATCTGTGCGTTCGGGTCCCAGCTGAGTTACCTTGACTGGCTTCCAGTTGTTTTCTAAGTCTCTTCAATCTTTTGCACATTTGTAGCAGCTGGTTAGTAACATGAAGCAAAGTTGGGTTTTATTTTCTAAAAAATATCTTAATTTATTTATTGCAAAGAGTATGGTTTAATGGTGGTTTTAAAAGAGAGTATTGTTCGGTAAAGATTTTAGAGTATTCTATATGGATTTTTAAAGTCACTGTAAGGGAAGTTTTTGGGGGCCGGTTCCACTCGTAGAGAATCGGGAGAGCAGGGGTGAGCCCTGGCCGCCCGGTGCCGCCGGATGGTCAGGGCTGCGCCGCAGGGACGGGCGATGCCCTGGATGGACGACTGGACCCAAGGACCCAGTCCGGAGAGGCTCGAACGAGCGCATGACTTTAAGCATAATGAGTATTTTTAAGTACTTAAAGGTGGGATGAATGCTTTTTAAATGCTTTGCTGAATTGGAATTTAAGGGGCCCACACCAAAGCCAAGCGCAGTCAGTGTGAGTCTTTTAAATGGGTGTCGGACAGGAATGCAAGCGGGCAGGTGGGCACAGGTTGTGTACTTCAAACATAACAGTGTTACCAGTAACCATGGAAGGGAGACATTTGCTTATTTATCTTTTCAATTTTTACTATGTTATGCTTGCCACTTTTTTGAGGCAATACTTTTTCTTTTTGATGGGAAACCATAGCGAAAGCACAAATAGAACTATTTGTCCAATAGTTTTAAAAACAAAAGTTTTAATTATTTTTTAAGGTTTATGAAAAGCAGAAGAAAATTTATACTGCTGCTATTTAGCCAAAAGATTATTCATAAGGTATTTAAGGCCAGGAAGTGTAAAATTATGTTTTAAATGTATTGATAATTTGTACATATTGTTTATAAAGGCCTTGTGTTTATTAGAATTATGTTATTTTGATGATTTCTGTACATACTCGTAAATACCCCCAATTTGTGTGAAAACATACTCCCTTATTTGTACTTATTTTGTAAAGAAATAAAACAATTTACTAAAGTAACACATCGAGTGACATACAGTATTAATTTATCAAACATGAATTTCACATTGTCTTGTAGTTCTTAAGCACTGTTCAGAAACATTTTGCATTAAAATATTAACAGAATACCCACAAAGAAATATTAAAACCAAATACTTCAATGTTTTGTTGTGCTGATTCTTATCCTTTGTCAAACATCTAATAAAATTGTCAACAACCTCGATGCTATTAATACAGTGAATGAATGCACTCAACAGTTGCTTTCTCAAAAGCGATTACTCCAATGAGCACAACATAACATTCCCTCTTTCGCTTTCTTTCCGAGACTTGGGAGCACAGTGGTGTAACAGGGTTGTACAGAAAGTGCTAGCGAAGACTCCTGTTCTTCAAGCCACAGTTTCAGTGCTCAGCCGCAGAGAATCAGAACAATTTTGTTCAACCGAATTAGGCGAAAAACCAGGCTACGTTTGCTTTTTGGCCTTCATCATAAAAACATTTGCTGGCTGCGCACCACAGCTTTACTGGAGTTTCTGTGATATTTGAAGACCTCTTTTAGCGATGCTAAGCAATGTTCTTAAGTTATGTTGCTATGGTTTAAGGCCAGAAGTAAAAATTCAAATCAGTTTTTGCTGATATTGCTGCCTAAAAATACAGGGAAATAAGTAAAAAATATATAAATGAAACTGTAATAAACTTTAAATAAGTGACCTGAAGTTACTAACTAAAAGAACATGTCCTAGCTTAACTTTTTTTTTCCTTTTAAAGGCATATTTCTTCTAACAAAGTGATTGTTTCCACATGTCTTCCGTGCCTTAGTGCTATTTTGCAGTCAATGTTGTGATGTCATGGCTCAAACTTTCCATCTCAAGTTCACATTTAACTCGGCTGGTGCAGCCTGGAACCCTTTACGATGCCACCTTCGCAAGCTGCCCTAAGTACTGGAGCTGCTTTATTGAGCTATAAAAAAAAAATACGGTAAACACCAAACTGAAGAAAACCAAACCAACCAACCACAAAGACTTCCAATGGCGTTCTACGTACATCTAAAAACACCACCCCGCTTCCAGGCCAGTGCGAGCTGCCTGCCTGCGCCTTCGGCGGGAGCTGGATGTGCTCGGCGCTCGGCGGGTGCTTGGCACCCGGTCCCACTTGCAGACGCTGACCTCGGGGGAGGCTTGGCCTGAGCACGCGTGGCAGCACCAGGCCCCTGCGTTTAAATGTAAGCGTGAGGCATTCGCCTTTCGCCCCTGGCTGCGAGGTGACGAACGCAGAGAGGATGCGCCTGCAGATGAGCGCTCAGCCACAGCTAGTGCTGACTCTCCCCGTTCAGGAGGGCAGGAGAAAGTGTATACAGGATAAAAACACGGAGCTAAACGGATTATTTAAGGATACTTTGAACTTAAAGGGAACTCAGTGTATGAAAGTAATAAATAAAACACTGTTTTTTTTTTTTTCTTTTTGTAAGACATGGCTACATCAAGCGGAACGGAGCAAAAGGCAGGAGGAGACGCAATCAAAAGTTCTCACCTCTTTCAAACCACATGGGAGATACAGTGAGTGTTCCACCCTACTTGCTTGGTTTTGATCATTTACTTTACAGAAATGTTTATGGCATGAAGTACTGTATAAGAAATGTGCATACACAAATACATGACAATTATACGTTAAGTTCTTTACAATATTAAATGTATAATATACAATTCTACAGATATCTTACATACAAAGGTGAACGTTGTGCCATATATTCAAATATGGCAATGCCTAGCAACTTTAGAATGTCGTACAAGTATAAAACCACAAAATAAAATAACTTTACAACTCTTTTAAAGTAAACAGATTTGCTCGACTATTCTGCTAAGTTAGCAGGCCAATACGTATCGGCTGAGATTTCCAGAAGAGATTTCTGCGTTGAGTAACCAAGGTGAGAAAACGGGCAGAGCTCTGATTTTCCACGGACAGGTATCCAGCCCTTTTCCAAAAATCAGACCCCTGCCTAGGCTGTACCTTGGATATTCAGTACAGCTCATCGCTTTTGAAAATACCAGTCTTAAATGTGATTTTTTTTATTTTGCCTGATTGTAATCATTTGGCATTAAAGAATTGTTGACCATTTAATACTCTGTCCCTTGTTCTATATGGCCGTATTTATGCATCTAAAAAGAGTTTAATTAAAATCAGCATCTACAACAGTATTCTATAAATTAATGTGGGAGAAACTAAATTGTGATTACCACATGAATCATGCTAAACAGCAATAAACAGGATTTAGCAGAATGCTATTTATAACCTTGCACCTGCAAACATGGTGCTGTCTCCTGAGTTAGGAAGCCCTGCAAGTCAGAGTCGATACTGATTCACGGAAGGAGCAGTAACCTCCTGCAGACAGCGGGCTTCGTTAAAGAGAAAATTACACAGATAGAGGGCGGCTACAGAATCGGTATTTTAATAATAGTTTAAAATAATAGAGGAAAACCAATCTAAACAAAAGGTGGCCTGCTTTCATCGGACAATGGCAGTAGAGGGTTTTAACATCTTTTTGCAAAAATTCCAGACCCATAAAGAGTAGGCTTGTCCAAAATTCTTAACGTTTCCTCCCAAGTGTGGGCTTATAACATGGTTAGTAATGAGTAACAAGGGGTGGCAGAGCTTGCTTGGCAGAACCACGCTTCCTTGATGATGCAAAACGTAACAGTTTCTGAGTCAAAACAAGACTGGCTTTAAGAGAACTACAGCTCCACGTTGGGTATGTGACCCTTGTGTGATGGTGGATGGCATTTTATTTTGTGCTTCCAGATCCCTACTTTTGCAGATATTGCCATAATCGGCCTTCTCCATTTTTTTGTCGCTTTTTTGTTTCGTTTGTGTGGGGTTTTTTAGTACTGAGCACCAGTTGGCTATAAATCTGTCCTTTCTGATTCTGGATTCTGTCCACAGAGAGATATTTCAGCTGGAAACGTTGTATAAAAATAAGCCATTTGCTAGCACGAGTGAGTACAATCACAGAAGTGTAACGTAGTGTACGGAGGTGTAAAGCACGTCTGATATGAAGGAGGTGCGGCAGTCAGGGAAGATACTCAGTGCAGTTTTTAGTATACCATCTTCCTCTCGGAGGCGCCCACTTCCACGCGTCACAGCATCGGGGTATCGTTGGAAAGGCTGTCAGAACCGTTTCTCCTGCTGATCTATTCAAGTTGCTTTAATTGGTCTTTCTGCAGAAGTCCAATCTAGGGTCGGGGGTTTGTGAAGCTTTGCCTTTTTCACCACCACAGCTGTTCAGCCCAAAGTACATTCCCAGCAGGGCTGGTACGCTGAGCACGCTCAGGAATTTCATCGTGAAAAACGGACAACTGGTTTTTCAAATGCATTTCATGGCTGGCTATGTGACAGGTAGTTTCAGAATACCACTAATTGGCAACATAAAGTCAAAATCTGTTTGCTAATACTGTTTTGCAAATCCTTAGTGTTTCACATAAGGGACTATTAAACACTTCTACGGTTACAAAGGAGTACGGGTAGGGTCTAGTCCAGGGGCTCCTGTTTTATTCGGATTGTTGGGGTAGGTTGTGGTCGTCTGTCTTCGCGACACAGCACATATTCACTGAACTGAGAGGAATCCACCCCACCACCGCATGAAGCTGCCACGTTAAATCCCTTCTGAAATAATCTTTCGAGCACCTGCAATGTGGGGAAAGAAATCAGATTAATATTTAGCAAATTTTAGTGACAAAAACATTCAGGAGCGCTGGATCTAAATGATGGATTTAGTCTTTCGAGTCCTCGTTGAATGAATATTATTCAGCTATAATTCTATAACTTATTCTTAAATGACTACACTGTGATTAAAGTCTCGCTCTCAGCAAACCTCTGTAGAAAACAAAAATTAATCAAACAAATAAGCACTCTGCAGAGCAGCTTAGTACATTATATAGTAAAATACTGGACTGTGGTGACATTGATGCTATCTTACTGCTTATAGGAAGCAACACCAGGTTTCAGTTGTAATAAAAAGTGCCCATTATTCATTAGTAACATGAGCAGTCTTACAGAAAGGGGCTGAAAACACTTCTCAGCTCTTCCTTGGCAGATGCAAATGTATTAGGAGTCTGGGTGACACTTCCACCACATCTTCACGGAAATCGCAGCTGTGATTGTCCCTCGCTGGAAGGGAGCGCTGCTTTCAGCAACGCATGGCAAGGATGGGATGCGGAGCCAAGACGTGGACAATAAGGAAACGTTCTGGCCCAAGAAAGAGGTTAATTTGTATTGCCCAAATATGTATTTTCTCCTTCTCCTTCTAAAGAAAAGTTGGTGCAATTTAGATGCATGAATTTAAGGAACCCAGAGGCAACTTTAATTTCTGAGACTGTCACACAGCACATTACCCTAGGATATACTGATCTTGGCAATATGATAGGGGCCGTGTTTTCACATGGGTGAACATGTTGATATACGGTTTCCCAGCAGAGCAGGACGCACACAGACTTTTCTCAGCATTAGGTGAGAGCGGATGCCAGATCCACCTTTGGCAGATCTGCAATGTAAGATCCACCAGAGGAGATGCCGTGCTCCCTCCCTCCCGCCGGCGGCTCTCCTGAGCCCAGGGCAGTAGCCTGGAAAAATGGTTCCTGTGTTTTTCTCTACCGATGCATGCCATCAAGGGGGAGCAGCCTGTACTGTTCTGTAGCCGTCTTGCCCAAGGTAGCGCTTCCACTGCTACAGCACATGGGCCCCCTGCGCTGGGAAGTGAACCCAAGTGATTTACTAAACCTGATGAACTTAGTAACACCAGCATCCTCGTATGACAGCCGTCTGCCACCCACAATGACAGGGACTAAGCTATTTAAAAACTTGTCCACTCAACCTAGAGAAGTGTCTAAGCAATATACCCAACTTCAGATGGAGTCAACTCGTATGCTTTCACAGGTTCATGTTAAGAAAGAATTTGCTTTCTTTTTTGGTTTTACTAGCCCTGTGAAGCACTTCAGCAGTTACACCTACTGCCATTTCAAGGCCCAAGCTGTGTTAAAAGATCTGCACACCAGACCTCTGCCCTTGCCCTCGCACACAGACCCATGTGAGGCCAAGGTGCGTTTCTTAGTGCACTGCTTCTTCGGACTGAATGTTGGCATTGTCTTCTCCAGAAACATCAGTTTGGAGCCTTTACCAAAGGTAACTGGTTCAAAAGCACAACTGTATCCAAGGTGTTATTGTAGTGCAACGCAAACCATGGCAGCATTTGCTCGTTTTAATCCTTTGAGGTCGCCCATGTTAGCCATCTGCGTCTTAATCCGTGGTTTGGGTTTCTAGTGGTAACTAAAATCTCATACTCGCTACTCTGGCTGCTAAGGACAGGCGAAGGAAAGGAGCTGCTCTAGCACAGTTTTGCCTAAGCCATGCAGAATCTGCTGGAAATCAGCTTGCCCGAGGAGCTCTGCCTGGCCTTGGGACACAGGGACGTATGTTCTCAGAAAGTTGCATCCGCCAAATCTCACTGACTTTTGCCCTGATTTTTATACACTTTATACTGTAAGAAAGTTGTAGAACTGGAAGATCGAAACAGCACCCCAGTGTATGGAAGAAAAATGAACCTGGAGAGATTAAAAGAAGTGGGGGGAGAGCGGGTTATCAAAAGGTATTTGAGAGAGAGAGAGAGAGAACACTTACAACTCCCTGATTTGTCCGGGCTGTACGCAGCCTGCAGGACAGAAACGGGGTGCAGACACTAACCCCTGTTCCTGCTCAAAGAGGAAGGCAGGAGTTTGAGAGGGAAGGGGGAATAAGATATCATCAGACTGCTGTTTCACCGGCTGGAGTGTATTTTGACTGTTTTGTGCATCCCTGTTCCTAGACCTGGCAAGATGAAGACGAGAGGCAACCCAGCTACAGGAAAGGAGGCTTCTTCCATTTAACTGGATAGTGAAACAGAGGATTGACAGGTCAGATTTCAGAGAGACACGTGACTTCAAAATCCTTGCTAAAAACTTTTTAAAATCAATTTGCTTGTAAGACGGTGCAAGCACGGGGGTGCCCTTGGCTTGCCTCAGTCCAAAGCTATGGAAGGCTGCATGTTAACATAGGACTTTTCCTCACCGAGCCAGCTCTCTGCAAACACACAATCCAGGTAGGCATTACACCTTAGAGCACCGCACGCAGAACAAAGCGATTCATTTTTGCTACCTACGCGCTCAAAGGACTAGACTGCAGGCTATAATCTAGTGCTAAAAACCTCGGTATCATCAATTTTCTCAGCAAGAAACAACACAGGCCAAATCCTGTAAACAATGCAGAGAATGTTTAAATATTGTAGAGTTTTAAGTGTAACTTGGATGCGGTTGAGCTCAGGCCTATGGAGAAAGGTTCCTAAAGGCTGCTTCCATGTGCGCTGAGCTCTGGTTTGTATGCGCCGGTGCGTGCACAAGACTAAACGGCATGTTGAACATGAACAGACTTAAATGCCACTTAGTGAATTTGGCTCTATAACGCATTACTTTTTCTGAAGGTAAGATACAGACAGAGGGAAACCAGTAAGCGTCTCTAAATCAAATCAGAGCTACTTTCCTGTAACTCTCCAAAGAGAATACGCCAAAAAGTAAATGAGTATCAGCTGTGATTCTGCTACGAACAGGGAGACACACACACAATATTAAACAGAGGATTTGTGCTAGGATTTAATATACCCTGTCTTCCAGTATTCCGAGCACATCTGATTTTGTTGGAAGGTTTTCCAAATAGAAACATGATACTTTCACTTACTGCATTTCATTTAAATTTTGCAGACTACTAACGAATACATTCTTAATTATGAAGACTCAATGTTCAACATATACAAGCACCACAGAATGTTCTCTAAGGTAGGCTCATGTATCTCACCAGAACCTGTTGCGAGGAGTTGGAAAAAAGTGTCAGTCTTAAGAAAACTCTATACCTATATGTAATTACAAATGGGCGTTAAATTAAGAGCTACTGTATTTTTTTGGCTGCCACTACCTACTCAGTGTTGACATTCTTTGTTTTATATGCACAGTTCTTGACTCAAAACATTTAATGAAAATATTTTCCAAAGATCCAGAGAATTTATAAGTATTACAGTTGTGCTACCAAATACATTCAGCAGGGCACAGGGAGACAAGTGTGACGTATCTTGGCAAACAGCAGGCAGACTTACCGCATCACTCTCTAAGAGTCTTTGGAAATTATTCTGTTCTTCCAGCCACTACCCCTTCTAACTGATCTCTCTTAAGTCTGTGCATTTACTTCACTGTACTTCCAACTTCTGATGTAATATTGTTTTGCCAAAAAATCCTGGGAAGGGGAAGGGCGGTGCCTATGCGCTGACCAGAGTCCATCAGAGCCAGTGATAATTAGCTGCTGATTTCATCAGCCTTTGGTCTCAGAAATGCATCATTTTCCAGAAAGCGTTTGAAAAAGCTTTCTGTTAATTATACAGTAAAATGATGCAATTTAGTAAAATTATGTAATTTAATAATATTATTTGGACTGTAGACTCCTTGACAGGAATTTTTTTTCACAACATGAACCTGCGAAGAGACTCTTTGATTCTGTCTGAATTTTGCCTGAATTCAAAACCCATTCAAATAACAACAATAATTAGCATTCAGCTTTTACTACAAGCACACGTTTCCTACCAGTATGCCACTTTGGATAAAACAGAGCCGAGTGCTAAGCCATGTGGGCATCCCGTGCTTTGACTGCCTGCTTGCAGTGCCAAGCCCGTCAGTGGCTCGCAGTGACCCTTTATTGTTTCAGTTGTTCTAATTTCTTGCACGCATCTAAGTGTATCGCACAGACAGTGTGGCTGAGACGTGAACACGCTTCCCTATGCACTTACCTTAGCTAAACTGCAGCTGCTCCCTTCTCCACCCAGCACAGCGATGAACTCATCACTGTTCCTACTGCCAGCAAACGGATCTGCCTCCGATCCAGCTCCAGCCTTCTATTTTCGGGGCAGCCCACTCTAAACCTTGCCAAACGTGAAATTGCTAAGGACTGTGCAAAATTAACCACAGGCATCGGACTGTTAAAGTTCAACCAAATAAAACACTTGGGAGTCTTGAACCAAAAATCACCAAAAATAGCTGGGTTTAGAACAGTTTCAGACAAAAGCATCCATTGGTGCATGGCGCACCGGGGAATGCTGCCGCAAGGAGGGAGGCGTCAGTGTCAAATGCAGGTTGTTAAAACGACTCCATCCACCTTGACATATCCTGGTAACTGCAGGTCTCCCGAAAATGTCGTCAACTGGCAGCTTGGGAGATGGAGGGCGCCTCAGCTTGCTGTGTAGCAACAACACAGGTAAGCAAGGGCTCTAGGTTCTTGCCCTCCCTTGCTATTACGCCTCCCTCCCCAACCTGTCTGGCCAGCCTGTCCCATGGGCCAGCTCTTCTGTGGGTATTTGCTCACAGGGAAGTTTATCAAGACGATGAAGGCATCCCCCACAGCCCGGTTAGCACCTCTGCAGAGGACGGTAACTTTGGAAGTATTCCCCTATAGGTTGATTTCACTTTCCATAATGCAAGTATTTGCAGCATATTTTAAAGGTGTACATGCAAAACCCAAGAGCTCTGTTTTGCCCTTGTTAATTAAGGCAGAAGTTAACAGCGTCATCAACACCGTTCCTTCTCCGCAGCCCAAGGACAGCTTCAACACCAAAGCTTTGGCCGCAGTGGCGGTGATCCCTTGTGAAATGGCATTTCTTGCCCATAAGGCTGCTGCCTAAACACGAGCCACATATTTATTTCTGCTGCTATCCACCTATCTGTCCAGTTATCTTCCTTTTGTTTCATATGTTTAATTTTAAACCTAATGTCAAAACTCTGAGTATAAAATGAAATACATTTTGTTTAAAATACTCTGGGCAATTTTTATAGAACATCCTTTTGAAAAAAAAAAAGTGCAGAGATCAATTTTTTTAAGTCCATCCCGCAGGCACCATCATTTAATTATGAGTGAGACATAAATTATGCATTTACACATTGTTGCATTTTCTATAAAATGGTGTGGAGATTTTTTTTTGTAGTTTTTGGAACTCTCTCTTTCTTCCTTGGGGCACTTTGGAGGAAAAAAAAAACTGCTGCGGGCTATACATTGATGAAAAAATTAGCATTTATCAGTATAACACCATTATAAGACCAGCATGGCACTAACATACACAAAATCTAAATCTATTTTTCTGCTTAGACTTAGGAAAACCTGAAAGGCTGTGATCTCGCCAGGCAGAAAATGTCTCCTTGCAGTATAAGCACCCAAGGTAATTGGGCAGAAGCAAATAATTTGCATATAGTTGAACAAGAAATAATAAAAAACCACCCCAGCAAACAGATGAGCCAGCACCGAAAGGCCATTACCTGCACTGAATTCAACCGGCAGTATCCGTTCAAAGGAAACCTAATAACGTGGGTAGGGTCCTGGTTCCAGCCTGCGTTTACGGAGTTGCACATGACGTCCCCAGTCTCCGGGAAGATCTCTTCTATTAAAGCTTTCTCCCCGCTCAATGCAATTCTTTCCCCCAGATCTGGAGTCACTCTTACGACCAAGCAGTCACAAGGCTGGAAATGTTTCCTTTGTTCTTTCTCTTGTTTCCATCGCTCAAGTTCCTTAATCATTGGCTGCAGCTGGTAATACTTTGCTTCTTCATATAAAAGATTAAAGTCCTGGGGAAAAAAAAAAGAGAGGGAGAGAGAGAAACTAGAAATGCTTATAGTTCTTTTTTAAAAACGAGTATTGTTCCTGTTTGACCTACTTAGGCTTATGTATTGTCAGCAAGAGTGCAAAGGCAACAGGTATCCACATACTTTGTCTTCGTCTGACACCTACACAGAAAACCACACTGTGTTAGTGTTGAATCCATTTGAGCTGACCGTGAAGTTCCCATTGCACTGAATTATTCTTTCATTTATTATTCCACAAACTCAGTGCCAGAAGGATTTACTTTTGGATTAAGAAATCAAAATAACTGGCTGCAATAAGCAAAGCCTGCTGATTTAAGAGGAGGTGTCCTGAGCCCTAATCTTCACTCTTGACCTCAGATACTCACTTCTGATCTTACAACAGAAGATCTCGGGCTTCGCTGTCACCTCTTGCACACATGTTACGAGATGGAGATGTCAGTTCAGCTTCACTTCTCACCTGTCTTTGCTGAGTCTGAAATTCAGCTGCAGCAGCTCAGCTGCTCCCTGTGTTTCATGATTATTCATGTATTTAAAGTGTACTTTGGAGCTTGGTAAATCACACGGAGGTAGTGACTATCCCGCTGGCTGGGAGCTCAGCTGTGCACTCCAACAACTTAAAAGAAACAGCTGTTCCCAGCCGTTTGTCCATCACCTCACTTGGGCTTTGGGCAATTCAAATTCCAATTTGATCCAATTCCCAGCTCATCGATTGAGATGTCTTCTGCACATCCTCATTAGTAACTTTTCATCAGATTTCCAACAGATCTTCCCACCTCAGCTTAAATGCATGACAGTACGTTGAGGCAAAGGGTGTCAGCAGCCCCCCCAGACCCAAGGAGGCAGCAGTGCCCACCAGACCAAGCCAGAGAAGAAAGGGAGGGGGAAGCACCCAGGGACGGTTTGCTTACACCGGCCCCACCGCCTCCTTCAGCCTCTTGAAGGGAAGAGGAGCAGCAAGAGCACAGCACCAGCTCCTCTCTCCAAAGACCTGCCGTTTGGTTTCCTGGCTCTTACGCCTGTTTACAGATGGCAATGCTGCACCGCAGGTACGCTACATGACTTTTGTGGAGCATGCTGTAGGTCAACACCTGGACATAAAGGCCTGCTCTCCACCACTGCAAGGAAATGAAATGAAAAATCACAAGAGTGAAATGACTGGAACCATTTAGGCTGGAAAGAAGGGAACAACAAGAAGTAATCAAGAAATGGGCACCAAAATTACATGAAAAATAACGGCAGTGCTGCTGCTCCAGGACTCGGGAAGAGGGGGATCAAAGGCCGATGAACATGCAGCACATAAAGGTGCGACTCTTCATAGCAGCTTGGAATTAACCTGTAAAATCTGCTGCTGCAGGATATTATTGAACCAAAGCAGTCAGCTGTGTTCAAATTTGGCACCACAGACCCACCTCCGGTAGTGGAGAGGTGCTCCTTCACCCCAGGGCTGCCTACAGCCTGGAGATGTATGAATATTCACAGTGACACCGGCAAGGTTATCGCGTTACAAAAGGGACATCCGATCCTTTACATCTCTTTGATGTCTGTTAAGGCTGGGACAATATGCGCACCACTAAAGGAGGAAAAAAGGACCGTAGAAAGAGAAGAGAGTGATAAGAGCAAGTGGAAAGAAATACGGGCAACAAACACACTCACGGGAAGGAGAGAGAAGATGAAAAACAGCAGGAAGATTAAAGAAGCCTCGTCCCCTGATGGAAGGTATTTCCTCCTGCTCCCCAAAATCAGCGCTCTGCTGAACCACTACTGCTTTTCTGTGTCCACTGGTGAAGCTCCCTGGTTACTGAGCATGGGATTGGTTTAAACCTATGGGGATTAGTGGCCTAAATTAAAAAACAACCCCTGCCCCAAACTTTCTGAAATCTTCTTCGTGCGGGATGCTGGAGCAACAACAGTCCACTACTTAACTGCAGTTATTACAGAGGTGTGTGCAGGGGGATATCAAACATTCACTGGGCATCTGCTGGTGCCATGTACTCTTTTTTCAGCAAAGGAAAACATGCAACACTAAGGAAAAATGTAATGTAATGCTGTAGAGTGAACAGGAGCATCCAGTGCTTACTGACAGTAATGGAAAGTCTCCCACTGTTTTCAATAGGTCCTGAAAAACCAGTTTTAGAGTATCTGTGTTCATGGGCACTATAAAATAACATATTATTTGTAAGGTCAATCAACTGAGTACGTGCTAAGAAAACTCAACAGGAAGACCCAGCAGAGGTGGTACAGCCATACAAAACCAGTCCTCCGTTTCTGAAAGTAGAGAGGTACAGTGCTCCTGAGGCTGGATGCACAGCCCATTGCATTGACGAGAGTCTTCTCGACTGATTTCACTGGGCTTTGGACTAGGCTGACAGTATCCTAAATCATGGGAGTTCAATGGTCCAGCACCCCCAGGGCAAAACAGTAATGCCATAAAGCACCCAAAACCAGGATCACACCACCTCCACCTCCCCAACAGCCAGCTATTAGCCCACCACAACAAATGCAGCTCTTTAGTGACTCCTGCTAGCCATCAGTTGTCCTAAATAAACAAGATAAATTTTATATTCTGATATCATTTTGTGATAAGACAACCAGTTTTCAGATGAAACATCCCTTCCACTACTGTTCCCAGAACAATACAGCCATGCTTCAGACAGTCGTGTGGAAACCAGAGCTGTGCTGGAGCATCATGTGCTCAGCGGGATGCACCCAGTCATGAACTGCCTCAGTTAAGCCAAGGTGCTTGGGTTAGTTTTTAAAATAAGACTCTCATCTCCATGTCCATTCCACACTTGGGTTGAGCACAAGTATGCTGGAAAGGGTTTTGCACCTGGAGGAAGGGGTTTGTAACAGAAGCTGGGAATATCAGGCATGCTGGTGCAAAGAGGTACCATGCACGTGCGGCATTAGGGAGTCTGGGCACCTGCATATTGTCAGGCAGTGGCCATAAAGGGCATTTGTTATGCTGTAACACGTAGAGGAGATAAGAAAGCGTCTTCTGCTAGGAATGGGAAGAGAAAATTCATGGCTGTCCACCAGTGGGACACCTTCCGTGACCCCCCACTCTGCATACTGCACGCTGCCCTAGACCCACCAGCCACCACCAGCACAGCCTGCCCCACCACCCTGACCTGCTCTGGCTCCTGTAACAGCAAATCTGTTACTGCGTCCAGCTCTGGAGCCCTCAGCACAAGAAGGA
>VYZW01021163.1:0-128870 GCA_013401315.1 Balaeniceps rex
CGCCGCCTCCGCCCGCCGGGGCGGCTGGGACCGCAGGCCGTAGGCTCCCCGCCCCGGCCGCTCCGGGAGGGGAGCATGCCCGCGCTCTACAAGCTTAATCTCTGATACCGGCTGTCACTCTCTGACAGCCTTCAGGCTGACCGAGTGAGTGACACTTGTAGTTTTCTCCAAGGGACCTCAGATTAGTCATGTGTTGGAGAAGTAATGTTTTTGCACTCTTCCGATTTGGGTCAACAGCATGTTTAATACTGACTAAAGGAAACTTTGAGTTTGCCAGAAAAGAAAGATCTGAATTTCCTCTTTCCTTACTTCGCTCTTGAAGACTTTAAAATGGTTCCGAGTTTATAAACTTACAGCAAACTACGAGTCCGGGCAGACGCGTAGGGTATCATCAGAGCTGAGCACACAACTGCATGCAAGTCAGTGCCTTTAACTTTCTCTGCTTAGCCACAAGTGAGCCTTTGTGGCTCGGTCGATAGTTTTAACCAGAGGTACAGTAAAAAAAAAAATAGAGGGCATAGTGTTTTGGTAAGGAGATGAGGCAGATAAGGAAATTGTTCTGGAGAATATCTGAAGTACTGGGGAGGAGATGGGACAAGTACACCAGGCAGTAAGAGCGTATTTGTGCATTTCATCACACGTGGCATCCTTGGGTAGCATTTTATCCACTTTTTATTCATTACCGATCCTTCTGCGGTAGGCTGGGATTCTCCTTTCTCGTTCTCAAAAGACGGAGATAAAACCCCCAAACAAATGAGAGAACCCTGGTGACCAAAAGGGCAGATGTGCATATGGTTTGAAGTCATCTGAGCATTTTTTTAGCATTAGTTTTTCTCGGCAGAGCAAAGCTGGGTATTGTGCCTAGGGTGTGTAACACTTTCCAAATCTTTTTTCGAACCACAGAGAAACAGCATGACAAAAATGTGACCCGAGTGTTTTGTTGCAGTCTGTTCTTAGCTGCTATTAAAAAAAAAAAAAGTGTTAAATTTGGAAATGCCGGAGGAAGGCAGTGAAGATTCAACCTGGGAAATGTCAGCTGCCTAAGTAGGACCAGGGCAGATCTCACAGATGTGGAAAGTTTTCTTTCAGCCCTAACTCGGATGGTTTGTTCCAAGGACAAGCAGTTTCCTCCTCAGATAGTTGTTTGCGCACAGTTGCCTCTTGGCCGTTACCTGCTGCCTGCCTTTGACTGGCTGTGTCCAGCCATTGCTTAAAAAAGTGAATCAGCTTGTCAGCGGGAACTTTTTTACCCAGATTAACCTTGTTTCCATAATAACTTCAAAATAGTGACTGCAGTGCAACAAAAAGTGAAAGTGTCAGTTAGAACATGCTTAATTAAAGCTTGGATCAATAAACTACACTTGCTATAAGAAAACACCAAGTAACATTGCCAGACAGTAATCTAGAAAGGTGCATATGTTTAAAATTTTCTATATCTTCTTGAGCGGATGTTCGTAACTCTCACAGGTACAGTCATTTTATTGTCAGGGTGCCTTCCCTGGGAGAGCCTGGAGGGGGGAAGCGGGGCTGGGAAGGGCAGGGCAGGGCGACAGAGTCAGCCATGCCTCCGATCCCATCTCCTTGGCCCCAGTTCCCCCATCAGAGTTCCCACTCTCACCGCGGCAGCGGTGCGGCTCTCCTGTGGAAGGTTTAAAACAGAGGGATGCCCCGTGGCTCGTCCTCGAGCTCTGTGGGTGAGCGAAGGGGTCTGTGTCAGTGCAGCCCTTCTGCCTCTGAATTTTCGAAGAAAAGCTTACTTTCTTGCACTTGCTGGGAAGAAGTGTTCAGGATTTCAATCCAAAGTAAACCAAATTAGTTTTGTTTTTCTTTTCTTTTTTTTTTTTACCCGAACTTAGTGAGAGTTGCATGCTCTTGGCACATGTGCGTGGCTTTTAAAAGTGACCATCTGTTCTGTCACATCCTACTGGGGTTTATCTAATTTTTATAGATGGGATTCAAGACAGTTGTTTTGGGAAAGAGGGAAGTTTGAGCTCTGAAATCTAGATTTAGTGCAAAAACTTAGTAATTGTTTTGAGTTGCAAACCGAAAAGGTAGTAATATTCGCTATTGAAGTGAGCTGCCTGCCAATACAGAGTAGGGAAGTTGGTCTGAAATCCTGATCTTGAAGCTCAGGGAAGGTAAATACAGAGCTGGGAAGATAAACCGGGCGCAGTCAGTGATCACTTCGCTAACTAAAATCAGTGTGCAGAAGTAAAGGGGAGCGTATGTTTAACTTATGTTAAAACATTTTTCCAAGTACTAATTGCATAAACGGCGTAACTGCCGATATGTAGTGTAAACTGCGTCAGTGTTCAGTGGTCTAAACAATTAATAGTTTCATTAGAAATTAACTGCTTGGATTTTTTTTTTACAGTGCTTAATCTTAATTAATTGGAGGGAAAAAAAAAAGCCCTGCGTGACTAAAGATCTTGATATAAACAGCTTTTTAAAAAACAAAATCTCATCAGTGGATTGATAAGAGACAAACTAATATTAATTATGACACCAGGATATTAACACTGGAAATGTGGTCACTGAAAGTCATCCTACTGATAACAAAAATGGTTCATATAATAATAATAATCTCTTGGTATTTTAAAAGCTTCTCACGGAATTTATTCGGTATCTTCCTCCTGCATTTTCTCTTCTACTATACATGTTTCATTGAAATTTGGTAGGGGAGGACTAAATACTGAATGTTTTGTAGTTTTGAAGTTTTTGTAGTTAAATTTGGTGCCTGTGGTGTGTAGCAAACTGGCTCTGAAGAAGGTGGTAATGTGGCTGAAGTTCAGAAGACCTTAAAGCTTGCTCCTGTTCTTCTTAAAAGTGACTGAAATTTCGTATGTATTTTTAATTTGCCCCAATTTCTAGTTATTCAGTATCATTATTTGTACCGAATTTCTTTACAATTAATCGTGAAATACTAATTTGGGAGCATGCATCTCTTAATTTTGATTCATGTACTGAGGGCTTTTACTTTATATGAGCAAAGCATAATGATAGACCGAGCGCTTCCTGCTCAAAGCTGTACGAGCTCTACGTTGTAAAACATCCAGAGGTGGGCAGAGAAGCAGCCAGGTAGGAAAGATTGACGGCAGGCAAAAATAAAGTTGCATCTAACAATTAATCCTTCTCCCCCACGCACCGACCTGAGAGAGTTATTTGGGTAGTTTCAGAAGTGAGGAAGCACTCGTTTTATGGTTGCCCCTGTGCTGAATGAGGCAAGGGTTGTGCGACAATGATACCTACCGTGTAATTAGAGAGGGTGCCATCGCCATGTGTGTGCAAGGGGGCAGAGCTAAGGTTGCAGGGTGGCTGCACACCCCATGCTTCCTCACGTCCCCGTGCTTGGTTTCACAATCCGAGTGACTCTCGTACGCGTTTTGAACCTATTTTCTTCGCCACTGGGGAAACCGAGCCCTGCCTGGTGTGCGAGGGTAGCACCGCTGCCCTCCGCAACACACGTCGTTGCTGGCGTTTCAATATTTTGGCCCAAGCCCTGCCCTGGAGAGGGGAGTCATGGGTTTGTGTTAGGAGAGTGAGAGGGGTCTGAGAGGTGTGAGGAGGCAGCACAGCCCACCCTGGGGAGAGCAGGGATGAGGTGCTAGGGCCAGGAAACCTGGGCCCTTCCTCCTCCTCCTCCTGTGGCAGCTGAGTCCACTGCAAGGCCAGCAGAGGATCCTATCTGCAGGCTCTTAAAAGCCTCGGCGCCGGGACTGGCTGGTGGTGGTGGCCAGATGCACGGAGGAGGCAAGGAGAACAGCAGCTTCTCCGAAGGTGTGCTCTGTTTCAGTGTGGGTGGGAATTCAAGAGAGAAAGGAAAAGGCACGTTTGTAGCCTGAAGGCTTCTGTGTGCAGAAGGGTTTTCAGCAAACCAAGGTGGCACTAGTTTTTTATCATGGAAAGTTCGGCAAGCTAAAAAAGAGCATTTCCATCAGCTGCCCTTGTAACAAGCTGCGGCACTTCTCAAAGGCCATGAGGTGCTTCATGTCCGATGGATTTCATTTCTCAAGGTGCTGGTATCTTCAGTTTGGCTCAGAATTGAAGTTGCTCTAGTTTTTGCCAAGCCTAGGCTATGAACACTTTGTTTCACTGAAAGAGGAAAAATTTACGTCCTCTTATAGAAAAATGAGAGGTGTGGTTTGTTTTTTTTTTTTTTTCCCCATAGTGCTAGTTATGCTGTATAAGACTTGAGGAGAGGCAGGGATGATTAGCAGTTTATATTCGAGCTATTACGACAGCTGAAGTGTGGTTTACAGCATTATAATAAAGGCTGTGTTATGCTGGCATATCCTTAACTGTGGCAATGCCACTCTTGTGCCACTACTGCCAAATGCCAGATCCATCTCAAAACGATGGCAAAGCTGTAACATACGTAAGAACGAAGGGTGGGGTGAGTGTATAACGCTCCCTTGCTCTAAAATAACTTGTATTTTATCAGTCTGTGATGAACTTTTTATGATCCAAGGTGTGTCATACTAATTTTAAATATTAAAGACACATCAACTCTTTTATTACAGTGCCTTCCTCCTTGCTTTCAGGAACTGTCACATAACCGCAAAGGAAACTGTAAGATTTAATGAAATACTGGGAGCCTCTATACTTCCTCGAGACACCATGTCATGGATTGAAATGGAGGGATCTAAAAGTAATAATAATACATACTGATATGACGTATCTTGTCAATGCACAGTCTGATGCTATGGCAGGGTTACGTCATTATACATTACACCACTTTGTCTTTCAAAATCATCGGTTTTTGTGGGGTTGCATACCTTGGTGCTGTTGATATGCACATCTTTGGAATTAGGCAGCATTACCATGTTGAATCACTAGTTCATCTTGGCAACTTCAAAGGCACTGAATGAATCACAGTAGAGGGCATGCTAGTAGTTCGAACATTGCCCCCCGGGGGCGGAGGGAAAGGTCTACACTCAGAAGTAAATATTCAGAACAAATCCAATAAAATGCTTGCCCTCATCTCTCATTCTGCTTCTAAACCAACAGTTGTGTTTAAATAAATCTGTTTAGTCTTGGTAAACCTGTCTTTGGTTTTTCATTCAGGACATTCAGAAAGTGCTGCAAGATACCAGCTGTAGTTCAGAGGGAAAATGTCTTTTCTTGGAAATGTTCATCAACAGCAGAAAGCACACTGGAGGAGCTTGCACACATACTTTTTTTGGGATATTTCCTTGCAGCAGTATGAAAAAGTCGGATTGTTTCTTCCTCCCCTAACCAGCCTGTCTTAGTACCCAGGGATTTCTGGGCTTGGGTGCTGGTGCAGCTCCTGATGAGCAGAGGAGCAAGCCATTGCTTTCAGGCTTCTTCCCGATCCTGGCCAGGCCCCTGGCAAAGGGCTTGTTGCTGTTGCGGTGGCTCAGCTGGTGGTGTGGAAGAAGTGGAGAAGTGTCAGCGTGCAGCTGTGCTGTGCTGTGGCTTTTTGGTGTCACGAAATCAGCTCCGTTGGGCGCTGGCTGCTGGCACTGGGTGCGGAGACGCTGTAGGCCTCAAGTTGTGCTTGCATGTGACCATTTGCACAAGAAGCATTTTCCTGTGTAGATATTTAGGTTCAGACTGCCAAGTCTTGCCTTGTTGCCACGCTCATCTCTAGAGTGTCACCCCCTCCCGACTTCTGTAGCCTTTTGAAGAAAGTACAGCAAAATTATTTTCCAGCTGATGTGGATAATAACATTTATTAGTACTTCCCTGTCTGCTTTTCCTGTAATTATAATGCACTGTTATTCCAGGAACCACGATTGTGAACTAGTAGTTCAGGAGATGGCTTTGATTTCAGAAAGAGAAGGACAGGAAAGGTGTCAGAGATGTATTGTTGATCTGCATGTAGGTTCAAACTCCTTTTCCTTTTATTTCAGTCAGAAAACATCTTTACATTTCAGAGGAGCAGATTAATGCCATAATTTGCATCACAGATTTTTTTATTATGTTTTTTTTTTTTAAAGCAAATGCTGGAACAGTTAGATGGAGCTAACAAAACTTCTTTCAAAATAAACAAACAATAAAACCTTTGCTCCTTTGGTATCAGGTTTCAACTGAACTAAATGTTAACAGTGAAGTTCAGTAACTCTTAGGCAAGAGGATGTTGGTCTAGCCCTAACTATAACTTAAGAGGCAGGAAAATGCTATAGTAGGTGACCGGTTTCTGTGACCATAATGTATCAGCTCTGTGGTGGTGGTGGTTACACTTTCTCTACCCAGAATTATGTAATTCCAGAAACAAGATTTACTCAGGTCTTCTAGCTCAGTTTCACAGCAGAATGTGATATATTAAAACCCTTTTTAAATTTTTGATTATTCCGATGAGCTTCTTGTAGGTCACACTTCCTGCAAATCTCATCTTTAAATTTGCAAATGTGTTTAGTAAGGTAGGTTTCTTGATATGTTCGCAGAAACGCTGATTTCACGTAGTTAAGTGTGGTCAAACTTGTGCTTTCTCATTGTATCTTTATCTTACTGCCTTTATCAGGTACTCATTAATGAGTGAAGGATCAAAAGGTGGGACGGTGGCCAAGAAGCAATGGAGAATAAAAGTTTAGAAGGTTCCCCATCAGACCTAAAGTTAGTGGCTCACCCAAGAGCAAAGAGTAAAGTGTGGAAGTACTTTGGGTTTGATACGAATGCAGAAGGATGCATATTACAGTGGAAGAAGATCTACTGCCGTATTTGCATGGCACAGATCGCCTATTCAGGAAACACGTCCAACCTTTCCTACCACCTTGAGAAAAATCACCCCGACGAATTCTGCGAATTTGTGAAAAGTAACACTGAGCAAATGAGGGAAGCCTTTGCCACTGCGTTTTCAAAAATCAAGCCGGAGTCGTCACAGCAGGTTGTTCAAGATAGCCTCATCATGAAGACCTACCAGAACTACGAAAACAAAAAGCATCAGGAACTGACATCTGCAGTCATCAGCTTAATTTGCGAGGGCATGTATCCGGCCTCTATCGTTGATGAACCCACCTTCAAGGCCCTCTTGAGAACAGCAGACCCCAGGTATGAACTTCCGAGCCGGAAGTACTTCTGTACAAAAGCTATTCCTGAAAAGTACAATGCCATTAGAGAAATTGTGCTGAAAGAGCTCACCGAGGTTCTGTGGTGTGGCATATCCACGGACATGTGGAGGAGCGAAAACCAGAACAGGTCATATGTAACCGTCGCGGTTCACTTTCTCAGCAGCACTCCTGCCAACTGCCTGGCAGTGAACTCGCGGTGTTTAAAAACGTTTGAAGTACCGGAAGATAATACTGCAGAGACTATTACGCGAGTCCTTTATGAAACGTTCATTGAGTGGGGGATCAATACAAAAGTCTTTGGTGCTACAACAGATTACAGTAAAGACATTGTGAAAGCTTGCTCTCTCCTGGATATTCCCGTACAGATGCCTTGTTTGGGGCACACTTTTAACGCAGGAATACAACAAGCTTTTCAGCTCCCCAAACTCTGCAGCCTTCTTGCCAGATGCCGAAAACTGGTGGAGTATTTTCAGCAGTCTACGGTCGCAATGTACATGCTGAGCGAGAAGCAGAAGCAGCAGAATATTCTCCACTGCATGCTGGTAAGCGACCGTGTTTCCTGGTGGGGAAGCACGCTCGCTATGCTGCAGCGCCTCAAGGAGCAGCAGTTTGTCATCGCGGCTGTTCTCGTGGAGGACAGCAACAACCACCACCTCATGCTGGAAGCCAGTGAGTGGAATACAATCGAAGGGCTGGTGGAGCTGCTGCAGCCTTTCAAGCAGGTTGCAGAGATGATGTCTGCTTCAAAGTATCCGACGATCAGTATGGTGAAGCCACTTCTCCACATGCTTCTGAATACTACCCTGAACATCAAAGAGAATGATTTGAAAGAAATCAGCATGGCAAAGGAGGTGATCGCTAAAGAGTTGTCAACCACCTACCAGCACACGCCTGAGATAGACATGTTTCTCAATGTTGCAACTTTCTTGGATCCCCGCTACAAAAAACTGCCTTTTCTTTCAGCCTTTGAGCGGCAGCAGGTTGAAAACAGAGTGGTGGAAGAAGCAAAAAGCCTGCTGGAGAAAGTAAAAGAAAATACCTTTAGGACTGAAGAGAAATTCTTCACTGTTTCAGAAGAGCCCCCTGTGAAAAAAATCATCATCTCCTCTACTCCTCCTCCTACCAGTGTCATTAACAACATGCTCGCAGAGATCTTTTGCCAGACGGGAGGCGTGGAAGACCAGGAGGAATGGCACGCTCAGATTGTTGAGGAGTTGAGCAACTTCAAGTCACAAAAGGTCCTCGGTTTGAACGAAGACCCGCTGAAGTGGTGGTCTGACAGACTAGCGCTGTTTCCAGTTTTACCAAAGGTTCTTCAAAAATATTGGTGTATTTTGGCCACAAGGGTCTTCCCTGAACGCCTTTTTGGTTCTTCTGCTAATGTTGTAAGTGCAAAGAGAAACCGGTTAGCCCCGGCTCACGTGGACGAGCAGATCTTTTTGTACGAAAACAGTCGGAATGGGTCCGAGGCAGAACCGGAGGATGAAGACGAAGGAGAGTGGGGTTTGGAACAGGAACAGATTTTTAATTTAAATGACTCAGTAAATGTAAACAACAATTTCTTTAATATCCGAGACAGTGGGTTTGTTTAACAGGACTGCTGCGGTACATTTAATAACAAAGAAAAAAGGTATTTGTCTTAAGTTACCAAAAATACTTCTGTTTTATGCTATGAATGCTGTAAATATTGAACAGTTGTAACAAACTTGATTTAGCTTCCATTGTCTATGTTTTTCCCACTGTCTTAAAACATGAATGACTTGTGATTAAACAGCACTGAAATGAATGAGGAAATAAATTCTACAAAGACCGTGATTTCTGACTGTGGCCCAGATTTCAGAAAGCACTTATCCATGTGCTTCCTTTCCACTTGCTTCAGTGGGAGACAAACACATGCTTATGTGCTTTCTATCATAAAAATATTTTCCTGAATTAAGGAATTTAAGATTTTTGCCTCTGTTTGTAAATCCTGTGTGATTCAGGATGTTAGCTTTAAATTTTGGATTTTAAAACGTTTTTAAAATCCATAAATCTGAGCAGTGAATATTTTTAGAGTATATCAATGCTATGGAATGAAAAAAGATCTTGAGCCTGATTTTCTTTTTTACTACCTCATGTCTTAGGACTGGTCTGTGCTAGAAAAGTTCAGCTGGTATAGTTCTGTCAATTAGGGGACTGATGTATTATTATTTTAACTGATACTGTGCTGGCGTAGGCTGTACTCTGGATGCACTTATACTGGGATAAGTTATTCTCCTTTCCAGTGCGGTGTAAATGGTATAAACACTTCTAAACTGGTATTGCTGTGTCCACATTAGTCTGGTTTTACCATTTAACTGCAGCAGCTGAATGGCAAAACCATTTATTTTTTTTGTTTTTGTGTGTCTAGGCAAGCCCTGATTGTAGTCTCTTGTGCTTTTACAAAGTGGTAAGAAAGTGTGCAGGGTCGGGGCGGCGTTGTGTTACCTTCGCTTTGTGCCAATGTTACGGCTGATGCCACGTGGTGTGAAGCAGGCAAGGCATCAGGCCCCTCGGTGGCGGAGGGAGGAAGGGAGGGAAGGAAGGAGAGGGTGGGGAGATGTGTACGGGCTGTGGGTCTAACAGTCTGTCTAAGTTATAAAATCCTTAACCTCTTAATTTAAATGGGGACTTTGCCCAGGGTGGCTAGAAAATTTTGTTGGCGAGAAAAGCAAAATAAAAACCTTTAATGTTACGTAAATATATTTAAAAGAAGGGGACCCCTCCGTTTCCCCACATGTATTTAGTGAGTCTTTAAGATTGTGTCTTATTATGTTAGCACCTAAAACTTCTTTTTTTTTTTCTCCTGTCTTTCTGATGCAGTTTGTAGAGTGGACTTTAGTCTGGTCCAGTCTAATGTTTGAGTACTGTTTCCGATTAGTTGTTGTGTATTGTAATTGCTCCCTTTGTGTCTCTATGCCTAAGTGTTTTAAGCCCTTTTGAGAACTTGGCAAACAAGAAAGAAAGAAAAACAACCCCAAACCCCCTATCTCTTATGAAATACTGCAGGTCATAAACAAGATTAGAGTTGACGCCTGGCACAGAGTGGGATGGCAGCCAGCATTTTTCCCTGAGGTGCAGAGGAGGACTCTTGTCATTGTCCAGTTATAGTCAAGGTTTGCTTGGGGTTTTATTTTTGTTGCTGGTGTCTCGTCCCCCACCCCAGCTTTAGTCTACAAAACTATCGAGCACAGCCTTTCTGGAGAGAGGTCTGTCGAAGACTGGCCGTTACTGTTCTGGAGGAAGAAAGTTGGGTTTTTTTATCACGGTGGTACCTACCCATGGACGTTTGGTTGTAGAAAGGGCCCAGCCAAGAGGAACATACAAAAATGAGAATTGTGAGGGAGTTGAATCTATTGCCAGACTGCTTGTTTATATTTTGGTTTAATAGTTTTTGCAAGTTTGAGGCCTCTGTATTCTTTGTAGGCAGTGGGAAGGGGTGGCTGGGTGGGGAGGAACGACAGAGGTTAGAGCAAAGGAGCAATGGAGTAAATAGTAGTGAACTACCTGGCATGTTTAAGCCCAGGAAAAATGCATTTAACAGGTGGTGTGGTCCGTGTTTGGCTGTCAGTAAGCCTGGGTTTTCACTCTCCAGCCCCTTGAAAATTCATTTGCACTTGTACAAAGTACACGCACAGTGCATCCCATTGAATGTTGATACTCTCCACGTCCACTGAAGAGGTGTATGTGATTGCTGAAGGTGCAATACACAGGCTTGGCCTAAACTCCTGCAGGTATGTAGGCTATCTGTGAGGGTACCAAAATCAAATTATGGAAGGGAGTGAGGTACAGCAGGTCCCTTTTTGATGTTACCTGAGCTCCTGTGACACCCCTGTCAGGAAGACCTCTTGGTTTTTAAGTCCATTGAGTGCCAGCTGGTGTTGGTTGTGTCCGCTTGCATCACCTCCACCTGCTACCACCACCGCTAGCCCTCGAGCTGCACAAATGCTGGTGCAAGGCGTGCGGATCCTCTCTTACACGAGCATGATTCGAAGCCGTGCCCTCACAACCAAGGCAGAGCCCAGGGCACCGCTCCCCCGGTCCGCCCTCGCGGCAGCATCCACCTCCTGTTTCCATCTTCGTCATTCTAGGGCTAAACGTATGCAGTGACGCTTACAGGTGGTTTTACTGAGATCGGTGCAATGCGCTACTCTCTTCCTTCCAGCTTCTTTTTATTTTTTGGTATCCAAAATAAAACTGTAGTTGGTTCAATTGATGTGTCTCAGCATTCTTTTAAAAAAAAAGGAGAAGAAAAAGGAAAAAAAAAAAAAGAACAAAGCCATTGTTAGTCCTACCCATTGTCTTATTTAATGTTCTAAGCCTGGAATATTGTTAAATAAACCAGAAAAATAAGTTAGTTACTAGATTATTTGTCTGATGTGTGTTCATATCTGCAGCACTTTATGACTTTGAACTCTTCCGCAACAAGGGGAGGTTATACTCTAAGGTTTTGAAGCTATGCATTTATTTTCCTTTTGATCCTGTAAGTTATTTAAAAAAATGCTGTACAAATCTTTTGGATTAAAAAAAAAATGAAGATGAAAAATGTCAGAAGTTTAGACGGTTTCTCTCACTTAAATATGTGTGGTGTTTTTCATTGAACGACATAATTTTCTGTTGTTTAGTTGGGTGGAGAACCAAAGTTACAGAGCTGTTTTAAATATTGCTACAATGTGAATTAAACCATGGTGTTATTGCCAAGGGTGGGCCCAGAACACATTTCCAAATTGAGCTATTAAGTCAGATTTATGTTCGTGTTTCTTGACAGCTAATTTGAATCCACAGCCTAATGTTTCCTTTTCTCTTCGGTACAGCTGAGACATCTTTTTGGAGGGGCAATAGAGGAACTTCAGCTTTTGAGTGCTTTCATGCTGGAAAAGTGAACTTTTAAACAGGCTCTCAAAGTATGTACTTTATGTCAAAAGACGAAGAATTGCCTTTTGCCACCAGCTAAGTATTTCCAATTCAGGATTAAAATTCGGTGGGCTAGGCAAGGTTTCTTAGGGTTAACAACATAACTAAAAGGGAGTTTTGTGTGACTGACCAACCTTTGCACACATTTCGCCTCTCTGCTGTCAGCGATCGCTGTGAAGATAAAAGGAAAACCCCGAACCAAACTGAAGTTGAAAAGGTGAATTTTTCCAGCAAACCATGTCTGAGATGCCTCGGTTCAAATGAAGGGAATAAAGTTCTGGATTATTTGTGGAAAGGGCGTATTATTTTAAGTTTCTATCACAGCAGTGTATTAGATTAATTTGGAGGGTTTTCTTTAATGAATGTCATGGTGGTGCAGTTAGCTTTACAGGAGCATTTGTATGCAGGCAGGAATATTAAAAGCAAAAGAAACACTAGCTGGTTATTTGCAATATTTTATAGGACTTCTGAAAACTTAAAGTGACATGTAGTTCATGAGTTTGTCCTTTTCGTGTGATAGATTAAAAAGAAGGGGCTGCTTGAGGACGTCGTTTCTGAAGGAGGGGAAGCATATGGATTTGAACATTCTCAGAAGTAGTGTATTTTACATATTCCATGACAACTGCGTAAAGGAAACTTTATGCTGAAAAAATTGCATTTTAGTCTCTGCACACCATACTCGTTTCGGTGGTCTCCATTTCTGAGTGTCCTCAGAGGATGATGTCTTTCTGAAGGTCTGGTGATCCTGGTTCTGGTGGTGCAGTGCTATCTAGTCTAGGCTGTCTTTTTGGCTATGCTGAGAAGACACTCTTGCTTTGGCTCCTGGTCTGTTATGTTTTGTGGCTTTTTTTGTTTGTTTTTTTTTTTTTCCTCTCCTTCCTCAGGCCAAGACTATATGGTCTGTCTCACCATATTTCCTCCAAATTACTAGTCTTCTGCTAAATTCAAGATGTGTTTTATTTTTAGGGGATGTAGGGAAATTACAGAAATTGGTTTTGCTTTTTTAATAATGTTATTTGGTGCTGTAGAGAGAACTTAAAGATACAGTGTAATTTTATGTCTGCCTTAAAAGCACATCAGTAAAGCATGTCTAATGACTTGTTATTATTTAAACTGGAATTTCCAAACATCCCTACAGTTGCTGTATAATGCTGTCATTTTTACATACAAAAGCATTTCCTTTGGGTTGAACAATAAAAATCAATTAAACAGATTTTTACTGCTTCTGCAGTCATTGTCAGTGCCCCTGCAGTTGGGTTAAAATGCCACAAGGGAATTGAGTTTACTATAAAAAAAAAAAAATCCAAAACACTGTCTTTCAGCTCACCTTGTGTTTTAAAAACTTTTTTAGTGATAAAATTTTGACTTACATCTTTTTAAAAATGCAAAGGCCGTTGCAGAAACTGTTTTCAAATGAGAGTCCCTCAGACTCTGAAATGTTAATGTTATGATTTT
The DNA here is from genome assembly GCA_013401315.1 of Balaeniceps rex. Lineage (NCBI taxonomy): Eukaryota > Metazoa > Chordata > Aves > Pelecaniformes > Balaenicipitidae > Balaeniceps > Balaeniceps rex. Next base: position 13,419 of record VYZW01021163.1, read on the forward strand.
TGAGCATTTATATTGACATTTCCACGCAGGGTGGTATTGATTTCCCTTGCTGCCACAAGAAAAGGTCAGTGTTCACAAAAGTGATGCTGCCGTCTGCAGTGCTTTGAAGTGGTGATCAGATCTATCTTTTTTCAGAGATGTTGAAAAGACTATTACCTGCTGCTCACGTATGCTGGTTTCCATGCATTACAATTAGTACTTATTTCCAGTGACTTAAATTCGCAAAATCCTGCTTTATGTGTCTTACACTCCTCTGTCCTGTCTCCTCTTCCTGGCCTTGTCTGGGCAGAGTGCTGGGTGGGAGCAGCAGGGAGGAGAAGCGCTGCTCCTCAGTGTGTTTTTCTTCTCTTAGAGAGAGACTGTTCATTGAGAGCAGGTTAACTCGGTTTAAAATGAGTTTAAACTAGGTCCTCGTTCCAGTCCACTGGGGCTACAGCGCCTGTGCTGTGCTGCGAAAAGGCAGAGCCATCGATTCCTCCCCACACCCTCCCTGCACAGCGATGCACGGTTGAACACATTGCTCAGTTGGACCCAAACTGACTACATAAGTGGGAAGATGCTGGGGAATCGGGCTCAGCACAGCTAGGAAAATATGCTTGGAGTCAAAGGCGTGATAAGCAGTAGTAGTCCTTATTGCATGTCGGGGTAGAAACAGGATCTGTGCTGCTCTGATGGTTTGGGTTTTTAAGGTAAATATCTTAACGTCGTACTAGTTTGTGCTCTAGGATGAAGCTGTGCCTGAGAAATTTTGTGATTATTCAAATACTTCTGTATTTAGTGCTGGCATAGAAAAGAGTGTTCTGTAGCATTCAAATAAAGATTTTTATATAGAGGCTAAAGCTACAGTTCCTATTTGGTAGATATTTTTGGGGTAACATTTATAGTGGTTTTACTGTTACAAACGCTGTGGCCAGAGGTACACGTACATTCAGCTGTCAGAAGCGGTGGGGCAGTCTTGTTTTTAAGTATACTAGAGATGGGAGGGGATACTTTTATTTGAAATAAATTAAGTAAAAAATGTTGTCTTTATTTTAGTGCTTTTAGGTAGAAGACTAGTTAAAATGCATCTGTAAATGTTTTTGATAGTATAATAATTTATCTAGTTCTGTCTGTAGAGAATTAATTCCTTTGGTTTACCTAGTACACGGAAAGTATTACTGTATTTGTCCATAGCTGCGTGTGCATGATGTCATGTTCAACGGTGATTCCCCAAGCAATGCAGAATAAGGTTATTCTTAAAAAGCCAATGTATTTGATTATATACAATTTTCTGAATATGTCATTGTCCCTGAATACTTGCAGTTAGGAATGAGAAATTAATCTTTTATTTCTCCAACAGATGCCACTTTGCTTTTAAATTTTAGACATTTTGTGTCTCTGTGTATCACCTTGTCTTTATAGACACTGCATTTGAAAGGGTTTCATTCTGTTTTCTTTGTTAATGTGCTTTTTTTCTCCTGAGTCATCAGTGAGGTTTAGTGATGGGAATTTAGAGTCATAACAAGAAAGATGTCAAGTCAGCATCAGGAAAGCTCGTGCCAGAAACATCCTGTCCCACGTCATGAACACTGTGATCCAAGGGAAACCTTCATCTTCTCAAATGTGGTTTTCCGATGTGTGAGTGTGAGAAAAATAAAGTGCTTTTGCAAACAATGCACAGTTCTGTTTTCTGGCCGATAGTCCAGTTTGCTGTGAGTTTGTGTGCTGGGACGCACTGTGGGGTTTGGCCCAAAATTTCTTGAGCACACAGCAGAACTTATATGAACAGAAGGAATTTAGTAACAATTAAATCTGAAAAACTCAGTTGCTTCATTGATGAGAACAAATACGAAGTGGGTCCATCTAGGAAAAACACTGGAATTGTAAAAGGAGTCTGCAATTCCTGTCTGAAATCCTGACAGCATTGAAAAGTACTAAATGACTAATCTTCCCGTAATCTGACATTTCAGAACTGTGTAAAACATGTGTTTTACACCCTTCTTGGTGGTTCCATGCTGCCGGCGGTGAGCTCTGTTAGCTTCAAAACCCTGCGCTCCCAAATGGCCGGGGAGGGGTTTTCAGTAATAAGATAGCGGAGAAGAAGGGAAGAACAAGCTCTTCCTGTATCGTGTCCTCTAGCATGGGAAGCCCAGGCTGAAATGGCTGTTTCTGAATGATATTTTGACACAGCCTCTCTCATTTACCACAGAGACACATTCACATGCAATCCAAGAACTTGCCACTCATCATAAATCTGGCAGGTCCCAAGGGAGTGAGTGCTGTGGTGAGAGAGAGCCAGTCTTGTGGATGAGTGGAGCCTTCTGTGTGTGGTACGTATCTTTTCTTGCCTCTAATTTTAAGCCCTGTTCTATTTTCTATGCAGGTAGCATGTACATTAGTGCTGGTCTTTGCTGTGTTATTTGCTGTGCGGCTCTTACATTCAAAGAGCAAGAATAGGAGAAGGTTATCTGCATGCTTTCAAGACGTGGTGAAAGTAGGCAGAAGTTCATCTGTGCTGTATGTGGTTTGCTGACTGGTTTGCATGAACAGTAGGTTGAGGATGGCATTTAGGTTACCCCATAGTGCTGCGAATGCAAGACTGGCATTGCTGCTAGGAGATTTCTCCATGCCTGGTCAGAGAAATGAGGTGAAAAAAGAGCAACCTTGTGCATGTTGTATCTGAAAGTATGATGCAATCCCCAGGTGAACTTAAAGCGCTCACATGAAAAAGTTCTTTTGTAGTCTTGCAAACAGACTAACCACCTTGTTCATGCCCTGCCCACTCCACCCCACCTCCCCTTCACTACTTTGGCTGATGTTTGCAAAGATTTCATGGTTCTTTTTGGAGAGGTGAATTCACAGATAATATAAGAAACTATTTGTCAGTTGTTAAGAGCATTGCATATGCTTTTTGTGCCTTTTTGGCAATGCATATTAGAGCTGATGGAAGATAAAATCCTTTTTTTACTCAGAGACGGGATCCACAAATGCCCAAAGTAGGTTGTTGTATGCAGAGACTGGTAAACTCTTCCTGTAGTGAGGGGTTCAGCTCAGTCTGCAACGCTGGTCTGTTCGCTGCGCTTCTGGCCTGTCTCTAGGCTGTTCAGGAAAGTTTCTGTGCTCTGTGGAGGGAAAATGGATTTCTCCGCAGTGTTTTCCCTGTGTTTTTGTGTTGCTGGGGCTGCTTCCTGGTCTGCACGTGCCTGAAAGAAGGGGATGGGCCAGGGCTTTTTCCCTGATCCTGCTCCTTCCCTGGGCTGGTTGACTGCCCTGGAAGGAGGATTGTGCCCACGATGTCACCACTGGGTGATAAGTTTGCAAACACCAAGACTACAAAATTATTTATTAATTTGATATTTATTTTTAGATTAAGATTAAAATGATACAAGATGTGGCCTAAAAAGGAGCCTTCAGACCCTCTGCACTAACTCCTTGAGTTAGGTGTCCAAATATAGATTTAGGGATTTAATCCCTAAAAGTGATCCATCTGGCATGCTCTGCATTCAGAATGACTAGAAATGCTGGCATCATAAGTGTATCTCTTTAAATGTATTTTAAATAGTGGTATTTTGAGGTGGGCTGCTTTTTTAGATGCAAACCACAAGTTTTCATTTTCCATGTATCCATTTTGTCTTCAGGTGTGCTTCAACTGTTTGTACCTATAGGATCATTCTGTCTAAAGTGAGTTACTCAAACTGTTGAGGTCCTAGGTGTAGGTAGACTTCAGAAGCAAGAGAAATATTTTCCCCCATGACTTGTAAGCTGGAAGTCTTAATTATTCTGTTGTTAAGGAAGGCAATTGCAACTGTGTTTTACCAAAACATGGGAGAACATGAAATGTAAGTAAATAGGGGTTTTTTAGGTAACATTCTGAGAGTAAAAGGCTTAAGTTTAACCACCCCCTTTTCTGCTCTGTTACCTCCATGATAGCAGTATGGAACAGGACCCATGGTATTTCAGTGAGCGTACAAGTGAAAGAACAACCTTCTTTTATCTAGTCATTACTCTGCTTGCTAGGATGTTTCAGTTTAGATGATTTAGTCTTAACAAGCATAAAATCAACAGTTTCAGCAGATGCAAATGAGCATTTCTATTGCTTGGTCCTTCCTGCCTTGATAAACAGGAACTTTTGCTCCTTGTTGATGTAAAACAAAGGAAAGAAGGGGTCTAATGTTATAGGTTGGGTGTTTGCTTAGTGCTCATGCAGCTGAAGCACCGATGGATTTCAGAGCCGGGCAATAGATTGTGTTTGTGCCAATAGGGCATTTGGGTCTAAAGATGGGCAGGTGGTATCTTGCAAAGAATACATGGCCTTTGCTTTCAGGTCAGCACTATGCTAATAAGCGTGATACTTCACCCCGAGCATTAGCTGGTTGTGCAGTTAGGAACTTCTGCAGTCACTCAGTGTCTCTGCTTTTTTGGGGCTGTTTGAAGTAGGATCTGCTCATTTAGGTGATAGAGCAAACTCTGTTAGCATTATAGATGCTGCAACTCAAGAAAATGAGCTATAAAATGTAATTGTTCCTTTACGTCGTGAAAAGAGTTGTTTAACAAAATTCCACTCAGTCAAGCTTCAGTTGAAGGCACAGGAGGTTGCAGAAATGCAGCTGAGGAACATAAAGCTTTACTGCCGGGGCAGTTGCATGGGTGGAGGGTTTTAGTCACACAGGACCTCGTGTCGACTCCACCATGAGGCTGCCTGCGTGGGACAAGTTGCACAACCAGAAATCATACTTGGCTTAGATGTGAGTGCTGAAGCACCCTTGTAAAGTTTTGCAAGGCCGGAAGGCAGGGGGAAGTAGCCACGGACTCCGTAATGTTATTTTTAGAGATATTTTTGTAGTAGAGTTGTAACATGTCAATTTGCTTACACCATGCAGATACTGTCCTACCACAAATGCTTTACCTGGGGCTCGCTCGCTCAGTGCTGGAGTAGTGTTGAAGTTACATGGTCACTGACATGTAATTCTTGCTTCAACTCAGTTATGGTAAAGCTTTTAGTGCATTGAACAAATAGTCTTATGAAATGTTTTGATATCTGTGTCACTAAGATTATGTGGATTTACCTTGCCTTGCAGACAGGGCAAGATTCAAGATTTGGGTAGTTATGGAGTAGAAATGTCATAATTATATATACACACACACAGTCCCCTCTTGGTGTTTTCAGAAACTGTTGCCTGCCAGTTTCAAGTTTCCCATCCTTGCAGTTTCTAAATTACAGATGTCATTACAGACACAGTGATTTCCGGTTCGTGGCTTTATCATAGTGTATGAATTACTGCATTAAAGCTGCAGATGTGGTGGAATATAGCAAGGTTTAAATGGGGTTATCACCAGCAAGGAAAGAAAATATTTGACAGCTACTATTCCTAAAGCAAATAACCAAAAAAGCAGTGACACTTTGCTTCATGTCAGGATTGCTTTTAAGAAAAAGAAAGTGCCATAGTTTTGTAATAAAATTATGATGTTTGCTTTCCTTTCACCGTGTTTGTGCTCTGCTAGGAGAGGTTTGATGCTTCACAGAAAATTCACTGGGCAAGAAAACTACATCCCCCATCCTACCCAAAACACCCTCCAAGTTGTGTAAGGCTGAGTAAGAGCGCTTGGCTCTGGTACAGTTCTGCTTTTTGTAGTGTGACTATTTTCTGCCACAGTGTGCTTTCTGAGACACAGACAGTTCGCCGTCTGAGGGAATGTCTAACCATGATTGCTAACATTGCTCAATATTTTACATGAGCCTGGAGAAAAAAAACAAAGAGAAACCTGGACCTAAAAAACACACTGAACTTGTTTCTGAAGGAGGACCTTGAGGGAACAGTTAAACCCCTTTTTTTTTCTTTTTTCTTGTTGACACATTGGTAACACAGTGATATAACTAAACACCCTCCAACTCTATGAGGATATACTCATCTCCTATAAACTCTGTGCTGAGTTACCTTCTGTGAGTTATCTTTCTCACTCCGGCATGAGAAAACGAAGTCATGCCAGATGAAAGCAAAGCTCGGTCACCTCCTGACCTCAGATCTCACGCTGGCATTTCTCACACGCACAAACCAGGGACTGAAGTTAATGAGCCTTATGAGAGTTCAAGGAATTTAGGATTAAGTTATTAATCTGCCGCAGTGTGTCTCAGTCGAATGCGGCGGACAAGGGTTTGATTGCCACCTCTGGCTGCCCAGGCACAGTGTGCCACAGCAGGAGCCGGGTGATGCTCCGTGTTAGCAATTTGTACCGAAACAACTGATATTAGGGCCCATATGCAAAGTGCTTTACAAAGCCAACTCAGAAGATGCTCTCTGCCCTAGGCAGGTTATTTTTAAAACCGAAACAGATAGCTCTGTATACAGTATCTTAACAAACATGTCAACCTGTCCTGGCTAAGGAAATTGCAGATGAATTGGTGTCAGACGTTGTTCTTTAAAAAAAGTTCAGTGGTACCATTGCAAATGGCTTATAAAGGATGCAACAGTCTGCATATTACACAGAATGAAAGCGACTTTCTAGATATAAAACAAACATTACTGGCACTATGTTTTTGCAAGCCAGGACTGACACAGTGAAGAGATGAGTTCGTAATTTTTTTACTGAATGTATCCCAGTGAACAGAGTGCCTGCAGAGCAGTAGGTGCTGGCTTTTTGGCAATTGGATATAACCTGGACAACTGGACATGAAACGTTTGTGCTATGAAGTGCTTCTTACAGCAGATACGTAAGGGCTTCTTGGACATATTTTTCCAAAATAACATCTTGTTAGTGAATAAAGCCATCCAGTGTGAATACAGATATCATCTAATCTGCCTGTTGGAGTGCTTTCGTACTAATTAATGCCACCACCTATATGCCAGTCTTACTTGGGTATTCATAACTGGAGTCGCTGCATTGCACGCCGTGCAATTTTAACATTAAATAGTCTGCTGAAAATTAGTAGGAAAAAGGTCAAGAAATGCAAAATCCATGTTCTTTCGATGATGCTGTACTTCCTAATTATATGGTACAGATATTTAAAGAGCAACTAACTCGAGTCAGAAGCAAGTTTCAAGAGCTGCAGACACTGCCATTAGTAGTGCCTGGTAGGCGCTAGCACAATTCTTTGCACTTGGTTGTAGGCAAGTAACTTTATTCTTCCTGTAGTTTCTCTTGGGTTCATTTTTTTCAGTTGATCTTTTAAAGTCATTATGCGTAATCATCCAGCACTGCAGGGAAGGAAGGGATATTTGAAGATACAGGGAAGTGAGTGTAAAACGATAGAATAGGTGGGCAACGATGTAGCCTGGATTTCAGCTTGAGCATGGCCATTAGGGTTATACTACAGTGGCATATGGTCTTACTTGTTTATGCACTAATTTAATGACCTTTATTGGGATTTTTTCTATTAAGTGTAACATATCTTCTATCCATCTCTTCCTCCTCCATTTTTAAAGTGATTAAAAAAATCTTCTTTTCTCAATATTTGCTCAGTAAAACCCGTCATAAAACATTCTAGTGAGACACAGGTGAAAACCATGATTTTTTTCCAGTATATTCTAATCCAATTTTCAAAGAATTCTTTTTCTTCCTTAAAAGAAAAGCATATACATACCCACATACGTATAGAGAAAATGATTGTAATTCAGCGATGAGGTCCAGTTTATTCAGTTCACATTCTTCCAAGCTGCTACCCTCTGCTGCAAAGGACAAAGTCATCTTTACAAGTGTGGTCCGGCTGACAGCCAGCGTGTGGTTTTGCTGAGGGCTGTGGTGACGGGGACCGAGGCCGGGAGCCGCGGGAGCTGCCATGGCAGCTCAGCAGGCAGCACGCGGCTGGCACAGCCCTGCTGCCAGCAGTGTCTCTGCAGGCATGATCTGTTGCTTGCAAATGCATCGGGGGCTGTGTCAAAATGGGTTTGCAGCATGCTCCTCTGGCTTGGCTGGTGGCGGTTTGGAGGGGGAGATGCTGAGACCTCTTCTTCCTGCCGGTCCCTGGCGTGTGCAATAGCAAAAGGACTGGGGAAACGAAAGGCTGGCAAAATGCCCGCGTTCCCTGGAGAAATGTCACTGCCGTCACAGGACCATAGGTGGTGTGATCCTGGTGAGCTGTTCTGGGTGTCCCTCTTCACATTGACATCGCTCATGTCTGCCTCGGGTTTGACTGTGACTATCGCTTTTTTGCCTGAACGCTTGTCTTCCCCAGGCTAACCCTGCACAGGGCTGGCTTTGCCAGTGTGGGATATATGCTGGTGCAGTCCCGTGCTGGGCAAAGCACTCCCTTATAAAGGTACCACATACATTAGCAGAGAAACACTTGCAGAAGAACAGCCTATTCAGTAAAACAATGTCTTTCTGTTTCTCCAGGCGAAATAGGGAATACCAGTAACCGCATCTGGAGTAGAGCATGGGCTTTTGCTGGTACAGCGGCGCTGGTCACGAGCTGCACCAGGGCACAGACACGTTAGCCAGTTGCTGTAGCGTACCTTGGGAGGGAGGTGGTACTGTGGCCAAAATGAAGGTGGTGTAACCCTCAGCGCTGCCAGATTTTCTGCGTGGAAAGTTGCAAAGCTTCAATAAAATAAAATAAATGTCGATATGAGAACTCTAGTAGCTGCTGGTACAGCTTGCAGAGACGGGGGAGGTGGGGGCAGGTCTCGCTTTGCTCTCCCTGCAAAGAGCTGCATGCTTTTTGCCTTCTATATCACCAGTAATTTCTTCTGAGAGAGGTCCTAACTCGTGGTGAAGGGCCCCGGGGACCGAGGGTGAGTGGGCTGCCTGTTCGGACCATGTGTTACGGGGGGCTGATGGAGACGTAAGGCTGGAGTCTGGAATAGCGACTGTATTTTAGGGTCACATCTTTCAAATCACTGAGAAGTCAGTGCACAGCGTAAGGTGTGTGTTTCAAACACAGGCCTTGCTTGTCTGTGGAAAAAGCCCCAGAGAGAGAAATATTGGAAACAGCAGAGAGCTGCTGAACAAGCCAGTGCAAGCTCTTAGGCTTTTATTCCTCAAGCTCTTCCCCCCTCTCCTTGATATGTTTAAATTGCTAAATTCCTTTATGCTTCTCAAAAAAAAAAGCTTCATTCAAATGATTTTAATTATTTAGCATCAAACAGAAGTTAAATGTAGGTGTAACTTTTTGCTGTTTAATGTGAGGTAACTGCCGTCCATCAGCTTGGCAAGGTCTGTCCTTTGAGAGGTGGCTCCAGGTATATCAGCTGCACCAGAAGTTGATTATCAGCTTGGCATGACGAAAATGGGACTATAAGACCTGTCATAATAAACAAAGCGTCTTCTCAAAAAAGAAAAAGGAATCGTCCTTTGAAAGAATATTTCACACCAAATGGGCTGTTGCAGGGCCATGTGATTTGAGCTAGATCCTCTGGTCAAGTGGAACAGAAGGCAGGCGTGAAGCCTGTTTGTGCTAGTGCTGATGCCTGAAAAGTGCTGGTATTTCTGTCTGATGTCCTTAGAAAGACTGACAGGGTGTACTGTGATCTATTGGCCTGTTTGAACTGCTGGTGAGATCAGATAGTTGGGGAGTGAGGTCATACCCTGGCCGTGCAGAAGGGCCGGTGTGGTCCCTCCAGCCTTTGCCTCCATTCTTAGAAGCAGGACGGTTGGGAGGTGCCGGTCAACAGATGCGCATTTCTGTATGAAATGAGCTTTTCCCTTAAAAATTTGGAAAGCTATTTATAGGAGGTAATTAAATGTAGGAACAAAAATAGGTCATTTGTGTCATGCTCCCGGAGCATTATCAATAATGGGACTCATTTTGTGAGCAGTTGCATTTCTTCAGAGGAGGGTGTGATACTCTCTGATTGAAATATTAATAGCAGATAGTGACACTGTAGAATGATGGCCTTTTATACAGAGACAAACTTCCGAGAGCTTTTAATCTGTGTGGTAACTCTGCAGATTAAAAATCTTTGACAGTTTTGATGAAGAGCAATTATAGAGCATGCACAATAGCTGCTCTTTTAAGTTAACTAATTCCCTGAGTCCTGTGAATCTGCATTAGATTAATGACCTATAAAATTTCATTCAAATATAAGTTTTTCACTGAGGAATAAAAAGATCTAATTTTTAAAAAAATCTTTCAAAACAATTAGCTGTCTCTATTGCAAAGCAGCTACCTTCCTTGTGAAAACTTTGGTGCATATTTTATGAGGAACAAGAAGGATGAAAATTGAAAGAAAATGGGGGAGTATGAGATCGTTTCAGCATGTGTTACGAAAGAAGAGTCTGAAAAGAAATCAGTCTTTTCCTAGAAAAGGACTGTTGTGAGAGAATTAGGAAATTATATATAGTACAGTCGAGACCTTTCTGTACTCGCACTTTCATACTCCATTTGAAACACCTGACCTGCTCATGTTATCAAAGAGGAGAAAAATGAATAAAATTCCATCTTTGGAAAACAAATGTTGTAGCTGTCTTCAAGACAAAACATGTGCTTTGTACTTTCTCATTCCAAGTTAGAATTGATTTTTAAGCAGTTTTGCATACAGAAAACAGCTCCGTCCAGAGGCTCAGGGGGCTTCAGTGGAACTCCCATCTTTAAAAAAAAAAAAAATTAAAACCCACAAAGCTATCTTCCATCACGAATTTGTGTTTCTGGACACCAGGTGGTGGCCCTGGGAGGTGGCATGTGTCAGGGGAGGGTTGAGCAGCTCAGACCCCCTGGCAGCCAGGGCATCAAGCTCAGGCATTGCCCCACGCGGGGCAGCTCCCACCGGGGCTGCACAGCCCCACGAGCATCTGCCTCTGTCGGCACGCTCTTGTCCCACGCAAGCAAGGTGAGCCTTGCTTTCCTTGGAGCCACTGCTTTGGGCACATACACTGAGGGGCAAATGGGCACCCATATGAGTGATGATCTGCGGACAGCTTTTGCCACTCTCTGGACTCTTCACCAGGCACCCGCTAGCCGAAGAAATAAATGTGTTAGCCAGGGGATGGTTTGAAGGATGTGGAAGTAGGGCAGCGAGGGAGAGGAAGGGATGTTGAGGCTATTCCATCTTTTTTTATTAAACCATTAGCACCTGAGGGTTATCTCACATTAATGTCGATGCTGTAGTGGCTTCTGATCATCAGTCGTTTCTGAAGGTTTTAATGATATGGAAATGTGCTTTTTAACATTTTGTATTTTAATTAATTGCAGGTATCTCAGGGTAGCTTTAAGTACCGATTGGTTTATGTGCTACACTTCCTGTTAACTAGATTTTTCCCAATAATCCCTAATCACCTTGTACCTCTCTTCCTGATTCTGATTACTGGAGCTTTGTATATGATAACAAGCACTTCAGTTCACAAGTGATTGCACAGTTTTCTGAAGTACTCCAGAAACTTTCAATTACCTTTTAAGTTCTGTATACCAACTTGTGACTTCTGCTTACTTATTTACGTTTGATGGAAATACTGTCACGCTGAAGCTACGGGAAGCAAAGGGGACTGTTTAAGTGGCAGCAGAGCATTTTGTTGGCTGGAAGAAGCAGATCTGAATGTAACCTTCAGCTGGATGCTCTTAAGCTTGATTGGGATATGGAAATTACATTCTCTGTCTCTGGGAAGAGAGGAGGTGCAGTTTAAACTACTCTTAATGATCTTGCCAGCTTCCCCCTCCCACCCCCCCCGCCAAATCTAATACTGTAAGGGAATAGTTAAAGAATCGACTTTTCCAATGTATTGGTTGCCCAGCTGTATCTCTCCATCCGTGCTCAGAGCAAGAAGCGATGGAATGATTAATTCAATCTTTTACTAGCGTGTGGTCAGCATAAGAAGTGTTGGAATTCACAAGCAGTAAAAGTAGAAGCTGTAAAGACCATGTTGGGGTTATGATACAATATCCTGTACTGTCTAGGAATATGATAATACTGTCTTGAAAATTTAAAATATTTGGTCTTTTGAAAAGTATAGATCATAGTGCAAAGTATAAATTGTTTTCTGTTGGCTTTTTAATTCCTGTGGTGAGATGCTAAAAGCAGGTAGCAATATTTCGCTTTTTGTTTGGAATTCCAGTTTAACCATAAGTAAGTAGAAACAATCTTTCAATAAGTAAGGGGATCACTCTTTACTTCAGTTTCTGCATATGAAAGTGCTGATGAATATCTGAGTTGCAGCATTTTCTGAGCTTTGGGTACTGCAAATATTCTCCAGACTTGAAGGTTTATGACAGAACTTTTCTTCCATGCAAGGTGTGGGGGCTTGCCTGCTCAGGTTGATTTCTACATTATTTGGAATTAAATCAAGAGTAGCAGCTGGGTTTTTTTTTGCTGAGGTCTCTTTGTTGTGAAACAACCAGCCCAGCATTTACATTATTCTGAAATGAGGTTTCTGCATTGCAGCCAGTTGTGACATTTAGTCAATTCGTAATGGAGTAACAGACACATCACTCTTTGCCAATTCTTTTTTTCTTTAGCATTTCAAACTCACTGTCATCACCCTGGTTTTTAGGTCAAAGCTATAACCTAAATGCTAATTTTTCACAGTTAGACATGAAATTTTAAAACTTTAGGAATTCTGTGCCACATTTCATGCAGATAACTGTTTGTCAAGTTTTTTGAGTTAGCTGGGACATGGTCTTTCCGAGAGCAGACATTTTCTGACATTATTTACATTTCACTTTATTTTCTATTTATGGCTTCTTACAAATTGATCACTGGATTTCTGAGCATGGTATGAAGAAATATTACATTTATTGGGGACCTTTGCAGGAGGGAAATGTGTCTTTAAATGGCAAATGTTTGGTGAAACTGAAACTTTCCGCTGTTAGATTGGGAGTTACACTGGGAAGGCTTGTGTATGCTTGGGGTATGACTGAGAGCAAGGGCTTGAAATGGTTTCTTACATCCTGAGGGGTGTAAACCATTCTGAGATGGAGCTGCATCTACTTGTTAGCTGTTTGTAAAAGCTTGGAGCCTGGACAATCTTCAGTTCCTGATACAGAATGAAAAAAAATTTCTAAAGTCTCTAACTTTTGCAGGATGGGAAAATTCATTCTGCAGGTACTAGACTATGCAGAGCTATTTCCATTACCCCTATTTAAATCTCCTGGGATGAGCTCCTCTTTTTCATCTCTTATTTCACAACAGGAAAAAAATATAATTACAAGATGACATGACTTGAAGAGCATTGGGAAGTTTTACATAAAATGACATTGCCCGAGGTATTGCACAGTTACATTTGCCCAGAGGGAGGGAGTATGGGAGTAAGTATCAGTAAATCTGTTCAAAAGATAACCAGATGCTTTTTCTTGATTTAAAGACACACCTATATATAACTTCCCTATCTTTAGTGTGACTGGAGTGAAAGAGAAGAAAGCCAGAGAGTAAGATTTAATAGGTAAATATATAAAAGGAATGAAAGATAAGCAGGGCAGAGAATACATGGCAAATGGAAATATGTCCTTCTCTATTCTTGTGATAGTATTTTCCCATGTAAGAAATTATATGGGTAAATGGATCCTTTAAATATATGCATATGTAGGGAATGGTTACTTTCTTCTTGAAGCTAGTGTCGAGTTTCTACTCCCGGTATTTTTAATAAATCCAGTAATCTTTCACATGCAGGCTGTGGCTGTCCAGTATACTGTAAGGAATTATCAGGATTTCTTCATATTATTGTAACAACCATCTTGCCCTTATTTCACAAAACCCCATGTTAGATTTTTGTGAAGTGCCTTACATGAGCGAAGCCGGGGCTGCTCACGTATCGATCGCCTCGGCTGAGCCGAATTAGCGCTGTGCCCTTCAGCTGCTGCTCCTGCTGGAGCACGGTGGTGTCCCACACGTGTCTTGTATCTGGCTGTATGGCAACAAAGCCCTCTCTTCTCTTCCAAGTGAAGGCGGCATTTCATGGCCTCGTCCGAGTCCCTAGTTGGCATCTGTCCCCAAGACAAAATGATTGCATAGTGGAGCAAAATATGCCATGTCTGGTGTAACGCCAATGGGTAGTCCTGTGCCAAATATTCTTGCCCAAGTTTGTCAATATGTAGTATCAGCCTTTATCTGAAATATCCTTGTTCCTTGAGACTAGTGTTTCTCCAGAAAAAAAATGGCTCAAGCCAGGAATAGCAAGGATGTTTAAGATAAGGACTAGCGTGTGATGGCAGAAGTTGCTCGATGCCTACCTGGAACTTGTAGAGTCGTAATTTCACTAGTATAATATATACTTGCAGCTCTAAGGCAACTTTTCCATCTCTTCTTTCCTTCTTTCTCTCTCTTTCTCCCTCCATCCCCTCCCAGGGATCGAGTGTTCACTTATTCCTACTCATTCAGTTGGGAACTTTAATTCCAGAGTGGATTGTGGGCAAACCTGGATTCCTGATGAATTTTTAGCAGATTTTAATAGTGCACTGTGGTATTTCCCAACTGTCTGATTTGTATAATGGTGTGTTCAATCAAATGTCTTATCTTTAGATGAGTTTTGGCTAAAGGAACAAAGTACCTGAGAATGGCAAGCATGGCCAGAAGTGAGATTTAGGACTCGGGAACTGCACCCTCCCTTCTACTTTGGCTTTCTTTTACCTTAGGGCAGCTCCATCTTTGTTGGGATCAGATTTCCTAATATCTCTCTGTCAAAATCAGCCTGAACTTGTATTGTAAAAAGATCAGATATATGCTTCATCAAACCGTTTTTCAATTCAGCCTTGTTTCCCATTGTCTTAGAGAAACCCAATTCAGAAATGGCAAGAAAACTTCCCAGATTAACCATCTTTGGTTTTCTCCATTCCCAGCCTCTTCCTTCTTGGGGAGGCAACATTCAGCTTTTTCTCATGTGATCAATGAGCCTGATGCAGAAGGTCTACATAGGGTTTATTGGAGGAAAATGTTCTTCACAGTCAGAGCAAAGGCAGCTTAAATCAGTTTGGAAAATTACCATCTATATTGTTTTTGAAAACTGCAATTATCTTTTTCTCTGTGCATCCCTTCTGACAAATCTAGCAGCATCACAAAGTCCATGATCAATATTACTGAGGATCCTATTTGACAAATAAAGCAAAAGCACTCAGGCTGTAGTTGAAAGATGTGTGAAACTGCAGCTTCCCTTAGCTCTTGTAACCAGGCAGGACTCCTTTACTTGCAAACACTCCAGTCATATGCTCTAGGAAACAGGGCACTGAAAATACATGTGCAAGTGCAGAAGAAATATTTTTTGGATGTCTTCGGCAATAGCTGTAGCTTAGCTTTCTACCAGTCTGTGGTTACAGTGCCTTGACTTGCACCATGTTCCCCGCACCAAACCACGGTTGATTTGCATCTGTATGTAGCAGGAGGCCAAGCTGTCTATGCAGGTCTCCTCGCTGGACCTTTTTTTGCCTTGAGGGCAATACACCATGCAGAGATTTATGATTGAATTAAAATTTAAATTGCTTAGAGATGCATCTCTGTCAGCTAAGTGCTTGGAAGTAGGGGGGAAGGTGAAGAGAAGGGAAAGGGTGTTGAAGCACTCAAAAATTACCTCTTCTTGACAAAAAAGCTTTCTTTTTCCTGTGTCTTTGAGTCTAATACTCCCGTCTCCTTCCCCTTCCACACCATGCCTTCCATACACACTTCTCCCTTTATCTACATTTATCCTGTCTTTCCAAGAATCACTAGAAGAAATGCAGATAGGTGTGTCATGCTAATGAAATTTTTAGTGCAGCTTTCCACCCCCCTTCCCATTGTTGCTAGAGAGATCTCTTATCACAGGACTTGGATTTGTGAGTGCCAAAAGCTGTTGGTCTGAAAAGGTGGCTTATTTAGGATATCATTATTTTTCTTTCAATCCTGTAATTCTGGCGTCATAACTCTCTTCTTTACTACTGTGCCAGTTGATCTTGCATCTTTTTTTAATATATGGATTTCTGTTACTATAGTTAGGTCTTGCTGTGGACACTGGTGCTCCAATCTTATGATACTGAACTCTGATAATGCTTGGTGCTAATACCTCCCAAGGCTCCCCAATGTGTTCATGAGATGAAAAATAAGAGTGAGGAGGAGCTATTCTGCTTATTAATCCTTTGTAGTATGGCTTTCCCATGTGTTAAATGAGATATGTGGGGATGAGTCCTGGAGTCGATTTTGGGAACTTCTATCTCTGGCTTGTCAACTTGCCTGGAAACTTTATCACTTTGTCCCTGTAAGCAAGTTGGTATGCTTGTCAAAAAGCTAAACAAATGCTGTAACCTTGCAGCAGGATTAAATTTGGGGTTTTTTTTTGGTTGTTTTCACTGGCAATTAAAAAAAATTTATTAGTCTGGCTCAACAGATGTTTGCTGCTAACTCTGAAGAGATATCACTTGTTCCCGTGTTGATGAGGTCGGGAAGGGATGCGAATACACATTAGCTCCCTAGCTGGGTGAGCATGCTGCTTTTCTGGTTGGCATAGCTGCCGACTCTCCTCCTCTTGTGTCATTTGTTGCTTTGCTACACTTCGGCCTTTTGTCCAGGCTTGCTGAATGCCTGGTGCCTTGGCTTATGGCCTTACGGCACTGTTGGGTTCCCAGGTGTCCAGGCAGCCCAGACAAATTGCTGCCGCTGGTCCTGTGACTGCCTATGCTGCACGTGTGCAGGAGCTCTGTCCAATTGTGGAAATGTCCGCTTCACAGGGCATGGGCTGCACGGGTGTTCCCATGTAGGATATTCCAGCCTGAAATATGGGGCATGGAGTTTTTATGGATTTCCAGCAATGGTAAGCCTGAGTTATTGTTTGTTGGTTTGTTGGCACGCAACGTTTTAGGTCCCACGTGCGCCTTGTGCAATGGTTAAACAAGAAACTTGGTCTTACGGATGCCAGGGGTTTTGCTGTCATTTTGTGAGTGGTTGTTAACAATCTGTCTTCCCTGTCGGTGGCTGTGTGGGAGGCTTCTTAAATTAGGTCTTCCCCTGGCTGCTGAAATTCTTACAGCCATCTGGCTGCTGCTGTTCCATTAATAGCACCTTGAGATACTATGCATTTGTAGGGTAAGGGACACATTTCCACGGTTTGGTTTCTCCTGCTGTTCTGGTTCTTCAACACCTTTCCCTTCCCATGAGTAACTCCAGGGCCAGCCTGTCTCCAGTACCTCTGTTTCCCCGTGATTCCTGACTTTCACTTCTGCAGGAGTAAAGTAAGACAAAAGCTAGGAGGCTTGTCACCTAGCTGGTGCAAAATTCCAGTTGTGCTTGGAAACAGATGCTCTCCCTGGGCAAATAAATTGCCCTTACGCAATGCATCCATTGATTCGAGGTACGTTGGACCTGTTGGTCATGTGCCAGTGGATCTGCATGTATGCATGACAGTTGTTCATGAGCGGAAGGTCTGATGGCTTGCAACTGCTGAAACCAGCAGGATACCTTTTCACAAAAGGACTAGTCAGGCTGGTTGCCACCTACCCGGTTTCCAGCCTTAAAAGCCTTCAATCTTGATTGCATATTGATGTTCCTTAGGAAAGCGATAGGAAGCAGCAGAGGCAGAAAACATTTTGGTGTGCAAATTTGGGAAGACCATTTGCATTTGAAAGATCATCTGCCGTGGCTTAGGACAGGCTTAGGACATGCAACTTTTCTGCTGGTGAAAGCTGGTGTCGTACAAGAAAAAAAAAAAGATTGTCTGGTTTATTCCTCAGGACTTGAGTACCTGAAACTGTCCTCTGTTAGGATAGTCCTGGACTGACTTTTTGAGTCTGGACCCTGTTTACTCGGCTTCTGCTGAGACAGAAGTTTACGGAGATGTTACCGTTAAGGCTCAAACAAAAGGCTATTGCTGAAAGCTGCATGGGTTCACCAGCGGACTACTGATTGCCTCTTGGAGTAGCAAATGAATTATTTTTCTACATCTGCTTTGAAAGGGATCTTAATGGTTATAATCTCAGCACTGCCACAGTGTAAATCAGGGAAAAAGAGGCAGAGTATTTTGGGATAGGAAAAACTACTCAATAATTCAGTGGTAGCCTGAACTATATGAGTTCTTTAGCCAACTAGAAAAACTCGATTGTGCCTTGTCCTGTGGTGCTAGATGAGGACTGACAATTACAGTTTGCCCTCTTTTTCTCACTTGGTGTTGCTATACAGGAACAGCTCCAAACTTGGCACTTATTATTCTGTCATCAAACTAAATACTTATTGTGGCTTCTTGTCTTTCTTTCTTTTTTTTTTTCCCATCAGTGGTTCTGCCAGTTACCTTCAGTCATAATATTTGCATGTAAATTATTCAGTTATTGGAGGAAGGGAAAAAATAACTGTTAGAATTTGTCTGCGGGGGTCTCTTCAGCACAAATGCTACCAAAGTCCCTGCGCCAACTTCCCAGTTCAGGAGGTGCAGGCAGGTCCCAGCATGGCATGCCTTGGGTGGCCCCTCTGACCAACTCTTTGGATGCCTTCAGTGGTGCTCATCTTTCTTGCCTGATAAGGACTGGAGACTGATTCAGACAGTCTAAATTCTCACTTTGGCCTTCAATGTCTTAAAAAGAGGGTTTAATGAAGAGATTAATATAAAGATGTTATATTTTAATGTCCACATGACTCATAATGTTCCACAATGCAGATCCTGGATTAATAGGATAGGAGATAGAACATAGTAAAAATTTGATGTGATTTGCTTTTAATAAACTTTTAATACTTCTTTCCTTCTTTTTTTTTTTTGCCTCGAACAGGCTATGTTTTAAAGATTACAGAATACCGAAGCAAGCAACTTTTAAGGGGAACTCTTCTGGTGTTTGCATTGTCTGTGTTCACATAGTACATTGCTGCAAAGAAGAAAGTTTAATGCCTCTGGTTTGATTTGGCTACTTCAATTACCCCCATCCCTACCCCAGAGTTGAGATTTTGCCGGTAGGAACTGGTCATTGATATGGAAGTGGTCACTGATACGGTTCTGTAGTCTGTTTCAGTTCTCTGTGGTCTTGGCAGTTGCAGAGATGTCTTGACAGCCCTCTTTAAGAGTCCCTTGACAATTAGTATTTTTAAAAATTACAGAATTGCCTTAAATTCTTTGTAGTGTTGACGGTGAGTGAGGATGTCTCTGTACATGGAAGTTATTTCAGATTAAGGAGAAGTATATTTAAAAGGACGATAATTATTTTAAAATAGCTTCATATCTG
This sequence comes from Balaeniceps rex, assembly GCA_013401315.1. NCBI lineage: Eukaryota > Metazoa > Chordata > Aves > Pelecaniformes > Balaenicipitidae > Balaeniceps > Balaeniceps rex. Next base: position 32,422 of record VYZW01021163.1, read on the forward strand.
GACGTATTTATTACAGAATAAATCTGCCTTCTTTTTCTGCTTTAGCTTAATCAACTTGCAAAGTAGAGAGGCTTATTTCTTCCAAAGACGTTGGGATGCAGGCAGAACCTTCAGCCTGGGAGAAGCCTCTCTCAGACTTTGGCGTGACAAAGCAGCACTTAAGGACTGCAGGCTGGTTTCTTTGAACACAAAGGGAAATTAACAGCTAGTGCTTGGTCAGGGGATTTCATTAGCACCACGGCTGTACGGTTCTCATGTCCCACGGTGAGATCACTGGCATTACGCCTCTGTAATTGAGATCAGTATCTACCTACTTACCAGGAGCAGAGGCAGAGAGAGAGCTGGGGTGTTTTAAATGAGGTGCAAGAAGTGCCAGAGGCAACCTCCCCTGCGTGGCAAAGCCGGTGGGTCTCTACTGCCTCCTGCCCGGGGGGCTCCCAGCCTCCAGCCGCGCTTGGCTCAACCTCTCGCACAAAATAAACCAGTATCTGCTGGAAAACCAGGCTGAGCCCAGGTCTGCTTTGAAAGTCTGATATTCGGTTTCATCGTGGAAGCGGTGTTTTCACACTGGAAAGGTGGGTGTTTTGCAAATTCTACCCAACAGTGGAGTTCTGGTGGGAACAGGGCACCGATAGACTGCCGTTCATGGTAGTTGCCAGATCACTGGATTTGATCTTGACTACTTTTATTGGTGTAAGAACTAGCAGCGTCTCACTATCATGGAGATTCATTTTACATTAAGGTATCTGTCTTCATGGAAACACTACAACTTTTCTGCAGATTAAAATTAATTTAAGATTAATAAAATTAAAATTAATAATTGAGGGGGTTGTTGGAGGGGGCTGTGTTTTTTTTTTCCCCCCAAAGATGTGTTTCAGTTCTTCTCTTTGTGTTTCGGATGAAGTGAGCCAATATACTGAGATGTGACATGCAGTGTTATGTCTATTCAAAACCATGCTCTGTGGAAGCTGTGTACTGTAGCTGTTGTAAATAAAACAGATACTGGCCATCTATCCATGTGTCTGCAGCCCTCATTTCTCCCTCCCTGCGTGCTTTCTTAGGTCCTCGGAGCTGGCTGCTACAAACAGGCCTGTTTTAAAGCTCTCTGTAATATAGGATCTCAAATACGGGATTTCAATGAATGCAGCTCTGCAGTGGAGTCCGTCTATCTGTCATGCTCTTCATCGCAAGTTGGTAATGTACCTGACTTGAGTGGCTGTTGGGGCCAAAAATTGTCCTTTTCTTTGCAGCCCTCATGGATACTTTTAAGGAAAATTACTTAGTAGACTTTGGCTCACGATTTGCCTTCTGGATGGCATTTTGTGTTTACAGGCACATGTGCACTTGCCACATGCAGAACTCACGCATGGAACTGCTGTGGCCAGAAATGGCCTTTCCTGCTTTAACACCAAGGCAATGCCAGTGCTCCTGGTGTGTATTTAAAGCTGTTCAACCCCTCAGGAGAGGCCTCGGAATGGGTTTCACAGTGTGGGCTCAGCTGGACGAAGGGATATTTGCTTTGTAAGAGCTCCTTTTTCAGAGTCTTGAACTTTGTGAGCTAACAAACCTGAACCGGGGCATCAGAAAGTCGGGCATTGGTGTGGTAAGGTTGTCTGTAGCCTTTTTTTCTCACTGAATTGCTAGAGTTACTTGTTGGTGAAACTAAAGAAGCATCCCGGAGAACCCAGACCTGTGAATCTCTGCCAGAGATGGCTTTGAGAAGGCCCTTTTTGTGAACATACATTCTGTTTCCCTCCTCAGCCTCCCATCAGTTCTGGGGCCGTTTTTGTTTCTTTTTCTTGTAGCTTCTGCCTTTGCCGTTTGTTTCAGATTTGTCTGCCATCTTGGAAGGAGTTTTGCCCTGTTCCTGGTTAAGAGACCTGTCTCCTCTCAACATGCCTTTGGTAGAAGGCAACGTGTTCCTGTTTTCATGTGGTCTAAAATGCCGCCCAAGTTGAACACTGGGCACATACTGCTCCCCCTTTTTAAGGACGCAAATCATTCAGACAATGGTTTTCACTCCGTGGCTGAAAGGACTTGAGATTATATGTCCTTGCCAAATTTCAAACGTATCCGGCCACGCTGAGGTACAAGGGCTGTTCACATAGAGGTGACAAGAACGTGTATGACACTAAGAACATTTATTTTTTTTCTTCTTTAAAATCTTTATCTCCTGTCTGCATTTTCAAAAACCGCAAAAACATTTTTTTCTTTTTTTTTTCTGCTTCACTGACAGAGAACAGACCAGGAAAACATCATCTAAAAAGGCCGAGTCTGGTAAAATAATAAGCAATTAAAAAAGACTACCTGGAGTAAAAAATTTTTGCAAGCATTTAATACCAGGTCTAGCTTTAATTTCTAGGCTTAACTATTGAAAAAAATGTGTGCGTTTTACTTAGAGTTTCTTAGGATAAATATTTTTGGTGGAAATTGCAGGACTGATTATATAATGAACTGGAGCCCTTAGCGAAGTTTTATTTAGCTCAAATTATATATGTTAGGACAGATACATGCATGGATATCACTGTAATAGGAATTAACTTTCAAACAATTCTCACTCTGTGTGGATGGGAAGAATCACTTCATTACCTGAAGAGAACAGAAATTCACGTGAATCATGCTGGAAAGAGCTATGTATTTCAGGAAAGGTGAAATCAGGGTCCTTTTTGAAGTTGCTGTGAAGAAAGCAAGTATCAGCACTAGTTCTGTGTTTCATAACCGTATAAAATATGAGCTTGTGTTGTACAACAAAGCAATCCCCTAAAAACCTAGAAATCAAAATAGAAAGTCCTTTGATAGATGAAAGTCGGCATCTTTTTAACATTTGTTATCTATAACATTGCCTACGGACACTTGCACCGCAGCAAAATGAAATATTCAGCGCCATTTTCCCTGTACAAATACCTAGCAGCTTCTTCTAAAAAGCAAACAAATTCTGCTCAGTCGCCTGAAGACCACGTGGTGCTTCACATAAAAGATTCGCCATGTCATCAAAAAATCATATTTGATATTTGACCTAATTCGTGCCTCCCGCTCGCAGTTAAATTAAAATGCCTTTGCTCTCCTTTGGCAGGAGAGCTCCCTCCATCTTGAAGGGGTGCGATGGGCAACCTGCGGGTGGCGTGAGGGCCCACAGGCGGGATGGCGGCTGCCCCGCTGGGGCCATCCCAGCCACTTTTCAGCTCACTTGGCGGTCGAAGGGCTGCCTGGGGATGCAGGAGGCACAGGCCATAGGTCTAAGCGGCACCTAGCAGAGGGGGTTTGGGGAGTGTGCCCTGCCCGCCGGGCTGTGTGTTGCCCTGGGTTAAGAAGCGCTTGTTGGGGCGGAGGTGGTGTGGGGCCGGCCGTGGGCCTCGGGGATGCTGGCTTCTGCAGGAGAAGGCTGGGGTGGGTGGAAAAAGCAGGTGGGGTTTTTCATGAAAAAAATTGCCCCCTCCTTCCTTTGGGGGCCAGGACTGTGTGGTTTTCAGCAAGGGAGTGCTCAGTTATGCAGGTAAATTAGGCCGACCGGCTCCTGCCCTTGGGATGCGTCGTCTTTGGCTGAGCTGTTTGCTATTTCCCCCGTGTTACTGGTAGAGGCCTGTCCTTCATCATTCCAGAAGTTTGCAGGATGTTATGCTGCCGATTGAATTTTTTTCCCTGTACGCATGAAGTAAACCATCCCTGAGCTGACTTGTAACAGCTGTCACCTTGCTCTGTAACAAACTTAACGTGAAAACTTTAAAGGACAGATTACTGCAGGATTACAAAATGCATGCAAATAGAAATGAGAAACTCTCTGAACTGGTTGTTTGTCTTTCATATTGTCAACTTCAGTCTTTCGTGAACTGTTAATACTGGAAAATTATAGTGCAGTAAGTAATGGCGGATGCTCTGTAGTTTTATTTCTGTACAGAGATCGCTTTTGAGATTGTTTACTGGCCTGGCTTGAGTGGTGTGTCAAGTGTATGCCTCTTTAAAATACATCTTAACTTCTTAATTGTGTTACTATTGGGAACTAACCTTGCATTATTTCTTTTTCTCTATATAGTTTTCCCTACACAAAATGGAAAGGTTGCTATAGTGACTGGAGGTGCTAAAGGAATTGGTTACCAAACTGTGAAGCACTTGGCAAGACTTGGCATGCACGTTATAATAGGTAAAGTCATTATTTTCTTAATATATTCGTTGTTTCAGAAAGTAATTTTTTTCTTTTAAGGAGTATTTTCTTTCCAGTACAAGTAAATATATGGCAGGGGAAGGAAGGAAGGAGAGGGGAGGAGCCAGGGTTCTGCTAGCATTTAGCATAAATAAAGATTTGGTTTGTGTTTTGCTTTGCAAGATTTTAAAGAAAAGTAGATGGGATTTTTTTTTTAGGCAAAACTTGGAAGACTTGGACTACCTTACATAAGAAGTAAACAATAAGGTCATGAAAAAGACTTAAAAATATAGGTATTACAAAAACATTTATTATCTTGTTACTGAGGATGGGCTATGCTTCAACTTTAGGGTGCACATGTTCATTAAAAGGAAAACTAACTCCTTGAAGGAGTATTCCAGTGTGTAGTAGGGGATGATCCATGTTAGAAGGGCAGAGGAAACCCTTATAATTTCAGCCATGTAAAAATTACACATTTGCTTCTTAGTTTGTCACTGTAGGTGGCCTTTGTAGGCAAGACAAGAAAATAAATATCCTGAGAGGTTCATTCGTGTCAGTCTGAGATGGGCTGGACAGCTCACCTTCTGGAGGTGCCTGTTTCTCTCCACTGATAATAAAGAGTTTATAAGGTGACTATGTTAGATTGAGATGTCTTTTAGACATCTGAAGTTAGGATAGGTGAATTTCTGTAGGAACTCCAAAAATGTCCTGAGTGCAGAATTTCTTCTCTCTACTACAGACAATGAGTGAGACTCACAAAAGTGAGATTTTTTTCCTATTTTCTAAAGCTTTCTGTACTACGTATATGTACACTAATATATCTACTACATCAGTATGTAACATCACGAATACTTATGTTTAAAATGCTACATTTTGCTCCCTTCATCTTTCTTTCACTAGATTTTTACCTAAAACACTGTAACTTTTACACCATAAGGTCACTGAAGGTTGGTATTTCATCATAATCATAGAATCATAGGATCATAGAATGCTTTGGGTTGGAAGGGACCTTTAGAGGTCATCTAGCCCAACCCCCCTGCAGTGAGCAGGGACATCTTCAACTAGATCAGGTTGCTCAGAGCCCCGTCCAACCTGACCTTGAATGTTTCCAGGTATGGGGCCTCCACTACCTCTCTGGGCAACCTGTTCCAGTGCTTCACCACCCTCATTGTAAAAAATTTCTTCCTTATACCTAGCCTAAATCTCACCTCCTTTAGTTTAAAACCATTACCCCTTGTCCTGTCACAACAGGCCTTGCTAAAAAGACTGTCCCCATCTTTCCTATGGGCCCCCTTTAAGTACTGAAAGGCTGCAAGAAGGTCTCCCCACAGCCTTCTCTTCTCCAGGCTGAACAGCCCCAACTCTCTCAGCCTGTCCTCGTAGGAGAGGTGCTCCAGCCCTCGGATCATTTTTGTGGCCCTCTTCTGGACCTCCTCCAACAGCTCCACGTCCCTCTTCTGCTGACGGCTCCAGAGCTGGACGCAGTACTCCAGGTGGGGTCTCACCAGAGCCGAGTAGAGGGGCAGAATCACCTCCCTCGACCTGCTGGCCACGCTTCTTTTGATGCAGCCCAGGATACGGTTGGCCTTCTGGGCTGCAAGCGCACATTGTTGGCTCATGTCCAGCTTTTCTTCCATCACTACCCCCAAGTCCTTCTCCGCAGGGCTGCTCTCAATCCCCTCATCCCCCAGCCTGTATTGGTATCAGGGGTTGCCCTGACCCAGGTGCAGGACCTTGCACCTAGCAAGCTGGTGATGCCATTTTATTTAGCTTTTATACAGAATGTGGTCTTTCTAAGGTTTTGTATACCCATCTTAAAAAAAAAAACCACACACACCAAACAATAAATGAGAGCATAGTAGCCATGTATTTTTAGTTTAGTGTAGTCAGTAACACTAATGGAGTTGCCCTGGAATCGTACAGGTGTAATGCAGAATACCACTTACTCATACATGTTTTAATAGATGTGTCAAAACCAAGCATCTGCAAAAATGCAAACAGATGCTGCTATATGTAGCTAGATGCTAGGTGTAGCTAATGTAGCTAGATGTAGCTTAATGATGCCAGCATTAATATTTCACTCAGAAGTCTCTTTTCCTGTTTAAGGTGGACTACAAAAATGTACTGTGGGAAAACAAAAAAGGCCAATTTTCTTCTCTTTGCATATGGTCATGGAATCATAGAATATTGCTACTTTTTTGAAATTTATTTTATACCATTTAATGTTTAGGGTATTTCATGTAACAAAATTCGGTGTGAGATCTTTGGGAAAGGGAAGGTGATATATAATTGCAAAATCTCTAAATAAGCTGATTTTTTTCAACTCGCAATCACCCACTCATAGGTCTCATTCACTCACACTCACACCCATGCTCTCACAAGCACCAAGATGTGAGTGCTCAAGTGGTCTGGTGAGCATCACTTGTGCAGCGTGGGAAAATGTACGCCAGCTACTGAGTCCGTATTCTGTCTCTGTGGTGCATGGACAGATCTTTTATACCCTTTAGGAGTCATCAGCTCTTAGTACATTTTTCCTTGTCTGGAGTATGTAGGCTATGTCCATAGCCGATTTTATGGGTGGGCTAACAGGAAGAGTATGGTATAGGTGCTATGCTGCAACCGTGATGTTATCCTCCTGGTGTCAGAGTGCATGGTCATCTGCTGGCAAGTCCTGTGTGCTGTGGCCTTGATATAAACAATACAGGAATGGTGTCCTGGAAACATGTCCTTTATTTTCAATAAGGGGCATTCTTTTAACTCTTTGCTCTGCTCTTTCTTCTGGTGCTTACAGACACACACATTTCCATTCATTCTTCATTTGTACCAACCTTAATATTTGCATTACGAATCTCTACAAATGTAAATTAATGAAATTAATTATAGGAAGCATTTGATGAGTAAGATTTTCAACTGATTCAATTCTTTCAGGCAAACTCTGACCTAAACACTGAGCCCGGTGAGTCACAGCCCTCTTCTTTGCCTGTGAAATTCTTCAGAGCAAAGAAGCCCTGTCAGTAGAATGGATAATCTCAGGCTTTGTTCCAGCTGCAAGATTAAAACAGTCTCAAAACCACATTAAATGCAATGACCTTCCATCCTTGTTGCTAACTGTCGGCCCCAAGTGTCCAGAGTATGCTTAAAATACCTGCTGGCACATTGGCATGCATTAGCACATTCAGCTTCAGGCCACACAAGCAAAGTTTTAAGCCTCAAATAAGACAGCGAGTGTGCTCAAGCTTTCTAGTCTACAAATGTTTTCACCCTATGTTTGTATATATGTGCGAACTTATGTGAGAAAAGCATGCATGTTAGGTGAATTTGGGCTTGCAAGGGAAACTCATGTGTAGCTCACAGTCAATCTTGCCCATTCACTGAATGCTTCTTTCCCATTACAGGGACTAAGTAATGGGAATATTTAGCAACAGAGAATGATATCCCTGCAGCGGGCAAATGAGTCAAACCTGAAGGTCTGATGTGAAGATGATTCACCATTTGTGATGGATGTGATTTTGACTCCATTCGACATTTTAGAGGAGTAAATGTTTGAAGTAACTTATTTTTAAATCCAGTCTACCAATGGAATGAGGAAAACAAATAAGTAGAACGCATGTTACCTTGCAGAACATAAATAGGCACTGTATGAAAAGGCAGCGTGCTCACTCAGAGCATTTTCAGCAAGCGGTTGCACAGTGCTTTTACAGCTTCTTCCTTTCCAGCCCCAGCACTGGTGCACAAGACTCCTTTCTCCCACCAATGGTCTCCCTCTGCAGATGCTGCTAGCCCTGCCCTCAGCCTCTCGCTGGGAAAAAGGTTGGCGTGAATGCTGAAATGATGCAAGTAATTTTCTCTGGGTTTGTTTGATAGGTTTCATTGAGACTTTTTGCCATGCTGTGTTAACATTACTCACAGTGAGCAGGGCCTTTACTTCAGGAAAATCTCATGACAGACAGCGGACCCCTGGTAGGGAAAGCTACTGCCAGTGGTGAGTCTTCAGAGTCAAGCCACAACAGGAGCTCCTGCTCCCTCCTATGCAATTTACTACTTGAAAAATAAGCTTGCAATTTCATTTTCTGAGAGAGAAGGTAAAATAAATATGCTCTTAACAATAAGGATGTTGAAAATCAAGACATCCTGGTCATTTTTATGACCCCCCCAGTCATAAAACCCAGTAGGCTCAGCTCTGGTTCACAGTGTTTGCCACGGTTTTGAGAGTCTGAATTTAGACTGGTTAGAAGCATAAACTCTACGTATTCCTTCCATCCTTCATCACCGGGGTTTAATTTTAAGAGGGTTCTCTGAGTGCATGTTAAAATTGTTGATTTTAAAAAAGAGCTTCAGTTTGATTTTTCCTTTTTTTTCTCAGTACATTAATAAAAGAAGTCTGGAAAAAAATGTGTGATAATATCTAATATAGAAACTTTGATAATCCCATCTGATAATGGTGAATGAAAATCAAAAGATTTCCAGCTTGACAATGTTATACGTATGCTGCTTGGTATAAAACACCAGGTTCAGGACAGTGTAATCAATCTTTAGTGTCTGAGTATATCAGCGTCACAATTTTCTAAGACAGGCTCACATTCTGAAGGAAACAGTCTCATTATATTTATATATATGTATATATATTCAAGTGACTTATTTGAGCCATGCAATTTCGGCATAAGTAAATGTAGTTCTTTCACCAGACTCAGCACTTCTGTGTGACCTCTGTCAGCCCTGCAGGAGACCAAGCAAGAGATATTTCTGTCATCTCTTTCATTCACATTAGTTTCCAATTTTGAAGCTGGACTCTCTGCACTATAAATCAGACAATGCGTTTATTGTATAATACTACAAAGTGACTTTAGAAGGATAATTAAACCCTATTGAGATGGTGCAATTGTTCATTTTCTAAGACGGTTTGATTTAATTTCAATTACTGAAAATTTATATAGGATACTTTAATAGTCTTTTCTCACTATACAAAAATGTATGAGATGGCTTAAGTTATAATTTCTTCTAGAAAAGTATTTATCTTCCTAATTTTAGCCAGGTTTTGTTAGGCCTGAATGAGTTGTAGAGTTAGTCAGGAAGTGTCAAAATGTTACCAGACTTTCAAAAGTGGGCGATGGTTTCCTTTTTCTGGTATGAACTCTAAGAAAATGTATGTAGAATGCCTTATAATTGTCATTCAGTTCAGTTTTTAGCATATCATTACACTGTAATCAGGGTTATGAAAAACTCTACTTACAGCACTGTCTGTTATTTGTACACTATGCGTGTGCACACAGCCACACACAGCCTTCCAGATCAGTAAGAATTTTGTCAAACACTTTAGTTCCTAATTTCTGTTTGAAGACTATCACTGTCCTAGCTCTAAAAAGACTTCTTCCTTTTTAAAAAATGTCTTTGTTTATGTTTATTAATTTTGAACATTCCACCTATAAAATTTATGGGTTTTTTTATAATTGGAAGTGGTTTAAGACTACATAATTATGAACAGACTCATTACGGCATTCCTTGGGACATTTGAAACTATTATTAAAATAGTGACAAACATCTGAAAAGACACTTCGAGCACAAGAATTCTCTTTTGGGCAGTAATCTCAAGTAGAAATGTAACTCAATCAACTGTGCAGGTGTATTGCATAGTAAAATACTTTGGTTAACTGAGCTCAACTGTCATGTGGATGAGAGAGATTTCGGTTGATATGGTTTGTTTGGATTTGTAGAAAACTTAAAGCAAAATTCCTTAAGGCTCTTAAGGACACTACACAGCCCGAAGGATAAGTACAAATGTCATTAAATTCATACAATAACATTGCATGTTATGACAGAACGTAGACATAAATGTTTATTTTCTTAGTAGAGAGGGTGTTACCACTGGAGTTCAACATGGATATGTGTTAGAACCCATGCTTTCAACATAAAATTTTAGAGGAGCAGCAAATAGTGAAGTGACAAGTCTTTCAAATTGTATTAGATTATTCAGGGTAATAAAGATCAGGAACATGTGTGAAGAATTGCAGGAAGACCATAAGAAGCTGAGTGTTAAAAGGCATGTGCAAGTCAATGTAGAACAATATGGAGTGATGGATATGGGGAAAAATGGGGGACACGGGGAAAAATCTTAACTTCAGAAAAAGAAATGATGGGTTCTGTGTTGAACATCGTCACTTTGGAGAAAGGTCTTGGGGCTTCATAGACCATTCTATGAAAACTCAGTACTCAATAGCTTGCAAAAACCAAAACAAATATTAGACATTGCTGGAAAAGGAACAAATAAAATGGACAGTGTGAGTTTGTCACTGTATAAATCCTTCATGTGCCAGCACTTTAAATGCTGTGTTGAGTTCTGGTCTGCACATTTCAAAAAGTATAACATAGAAATTGAAATGGTTTAGGGGAAAAAAGCTTATCACAGGTATGGAGAAGTATCCTTATGAGGAACAACCAAGTAGGCTTGGAGTCTTCAATCTGAAAATGTGGTCTGTGACAGGCAACCACTGTTCACTCTCTCTTCTAAAAGAAGTACGTAAAATGAGCACCTAAAAAGATGCAGTGCTTATGAATAATATGGATATTATTACAAACTCAGTATAAATACAGTACCACCAATCAGAAAATAAATTAAAACAGTCTAAAACAAGGCACTGTGATTAAAAACAAAATCCCTCAATAGCATAGAAGTATTTCTGGACTAGCATCTTCTGTGTAAGTCCTTAAATCATCCTTAGTATAGCAGAAGTGTAAGGTGGCAAATGTGACTGTTGGGCAGTTTTAGGAAGGATGTTGTGCATAGTCCAGTGCGTGTGATTTTTATATTGAAAAAAATGTCAGGCATTGTAAAAAATACAGAGTAAAATATGTTATGATAATTTTTGGAAGAGTTACTGCAGTTTTTCTAGACAATTATTTAATTCATTAAGCATTTATTAAATGCATTGAAGAATTCAACAACCATGTGAATTAATTTAATCTTGATTTTCGAAAGCTTTTGGCAAGGTTCATGCCAAAAGATTTTAAAGTGGCTAGCTTGTCTTGAGATAAAAGAAAGATCTCTTGTAGATTAGTAACTGATTAGGAGACAGAAAACAACATTTAGGAATTATTTGTCAGCTTTGGGATGGAACAAAGGGAATCCTGATCCCATAGGCATATGTTCAGTACATTTATAAAAGATAGATACAGAAAAATGGTGAACAGTGAGATGATGCATTTTGCACAAATGTGTTTAGAATAGTCAAATTAATTTAACTATTGATAATTAAGGGATTTGAGCATCTGACATACAAGGAGAGGCTGAGGGACCTGGGACTGTTCAGCCTGGAGAGGAGAAGGCTCAGGAGGACCTTTTCCATGTGTATAAATACCTGATGGGGACGGGAAAGAAGATGGAGCCAGGGTCTGCTCAGTGGTGCCTGTGACAGGACAAGAGGCAATGGGCATAAACCAAAAAGCAGGAAATTCCATTTAAGTGTAAGAAAACACTTTTTTACATTGAGGATGGTCAAACAGGCAGCCCAGAGAGGTTGTGGGGTCTCCATCCTTGGAGATACTCAAAACATGACCAGACATGGTCCTGGGCAACCAGCTGTAGCAAGGGGTGGGACTGGATGGTCTCCAGAGGCGCCTTCCGGTCTCAGCCATCCTGTGATCATGTGAAATCTTAACTACCATGAAGAACAGAGAAGAATCTAAAAATATTGAATGGCTGGGTTATGAAGGGATGGATAAATACTGAGTGTCAGTAAATGCAAATACTCCATATGAGGAAAAACCCACACCTATATATTTACAAGAATAGGATCTAAATTAACTACTACCACTCAAAAAAAAGTGATTTACTGTTGAAAGCTCTTTGCAGAACATCTTCAATATTCAATGCCAGTCAGGAAGGCAAATAAAATCTTACTACTTAGCAGGAAAGGGGATGAAAACAGGACAGGAAACGTCTCTCTTCCTTTGTAGAAACCATTGGTTCATCCTGTTGTGAATACTCAAAAGGAGTCTGGTAAAACTGGAAAAAACGAGAGAGGGATGGTGAGGAGGATGGGACGGCTCTGTGCTAATAAAGGTTCTTCCACTTGCGAACAGCTGACTGAGGTGTGATGTCATGCAATTATGAATGGTATAGAGAAAGTGAATGAGAAGTGGTTATTCTCTGTCTTATTGCACACAAAGTAGAGAACATCCAATCAAAAAAAAAACCCAACCCACCACTGAAGCACAGCCTTTTTAACATAATTAAGTGTGTCACTAAATCACAGAGTTTGTTGTCCCAGAACCCTTTGGTGGCCAAGTGCTTGAATGAATTGAAAGTGCAATTAGATGAAGTAGTGGAGGTAGGTTCGTTGAGAGGCTAGGTGTGACCTTGGATTCAGGAAATCTCTGAAACTTCTTGCTACTGGGAGGGTGTATCGGAAAACATCACTCCTAGGCTTAATGCTGTCACTTATACTTTTTCCTTAAGCACCTGCTATGGGTTATTGTTGGAAACAGGGCACTCGTCTTGATGTGTCTTTGGTTTGATAAACAGGGTCATTCTTAACTTGTTGTTGGAACAGCTGGGTTGCTGAAACCTAGAGCAAGAATGATGATTTCTTTTCTATCTGCAAACCGACATCCTCCTCCTTACTCAGTTTTGCTTCTTTTCTCAAAGGAAGAGTTACAATGAGTGGAGGCCCCGTCCCTGGAAACATTCAAAGTCAGGTTGGACGGGGCTCTGAGCAACCTGATCTAGTTGAAGATGTCCCTGCTCACTGCAGGGGGGTTGGACTAGATGACCTCTAAAGGTCCCTTCCAACCCAAAGCACTCTATGATTCTATGATTCTATATTTTTGCCTGTCATGTCAAAAAGGCACATATTTAATTGTGACTGTTGCATGATGAACTGAATGACAAAGGACGGGTGGTACCTCTAGACATAAGGAAGCTTTGTATGACTTTCTCAATTTTTTTTATACCAGGTCACATCCTTATACCTGGCTTTATTGAATAACAAATTCATGACTTGGAAGTTTTATGGGGGAGACCCAGGATCTATATTCCTTTCTCCTAAACAAGATTTATTTATTTTTTTTTATTGAAGATGTTACCAATTTCTTTAAAAAACACTGATATTGTTCTGAGTTCAATTTTCTCATCCTCAGAGCTTTTTGGGGGCAGTCATTCTTCTCTCTTAGGCACATGCTATTTGTTGTGCAGTGCCGTGCACACTCATGAAATCATAATCCTCGTAACGTCATCTGATAGGACTTTGTTCTTCTCTTGAGGCTTTGGATGCCCTTGCAAGCCCTGTCTTCAGGCTGGCGCTCCAATAAAATCAGTTCCCCTTCAACCATATGAGGATTATGCTACTCTGAGGAGGCTCCTTAATTCAAATTTCCAGTTTTAATCTTTTTTATATTCTGTTGCACAAAGACACCTAACCATCACCCTCTGCAACTCCTTAATCAGATAGTATACATTTATACAGAATTTATTACCATACCACCAAGCTTCTCCTGGTAATACACATATGCACTAGAGTTTATGGGCACCACTTCTAAACTTGGGTTACTTGAAGTGATCGGAGGGAGTGAGGAGGGCCATGGGGCAGGCTGTGAACCCTGGAAAGTTGTTCATCATTTCAGGGATTAACTGATATGTAATTATGGCTAAATAAGCCAAGGGATGAGCGTTTATCTCAGGTAGACAGGTTCCTCAGGCACTGGTGAATGAGGGGGTCGCACTTGCCAGAGGCTGGGGTGGGTGGGGAGGGCTGGCAGGCGATGTACTGGCATAGCCGCCCTGCTGCCGGGCAGCTCACCCCTGCCTCCCCTCCTGGGGTTTGCTGCAGTGGGGTTTATCGCAGGCTGAGGGGTGCCTTGGAGCACAGGGTGGCTCTCGGGCTCCAGGCTGGAGGGGTCAGGTGTTTTTCTGGACCACCACATCCTGGGTGGTTTGCATTTTCTCGGTGTTCATCTCAAAAAGTTTGTATTTATGTTTCATTTTTGTGTTATCCTGCTGAAAGTCAGGAAATTCTCCCCCTGCTAACTTAGGTAAGCGAGGGTTTTTCCAATTTGTGGGTTTATTCTCTCCAGGCAACCTTAAGCTTTACAGGCTGTATCGTTGTTTGTAGACTATTTGAAATTTCTTTATAATGCCCTGCAGTACGTTCCCTTGAAACATCAAGATTGCAAATTCCTATTTTTGCAAAACACCAATTGGCAAAGATCTTGTTTTTTTATCAGGATCACTTTTGTACATAAATTATGAGCGTGAGTAGCAATTATTCTTTTGGAGAGATTTTCACATTCAAAGAAATGAAAAATTTTGTATAAAGAATACATATAGATGTATCAAGACCCCTTAACTAGCAATAGTGTAAATGTTTCCCAGCCGTGCTGGGTTTCTATGGGCTGTGTTTTTGCCATCCTTATTCAGGCTGAGCAATCTTCTGTGATAATTCTATTGAAATCCCTGAAATAACTTTCAGAGTTAGGTTCTACTTAAGTGATTAAGATGACAGAGCCTGACCTTTAGGGTAAGATCCAAAGCCTGTTGCTGCTGATAAGAATTTTTCTATGTACTTCTGTGGTGGCTTTAGATCAATGTGCTTTGACTTGTGGCATTTGTGTAGATGAGTGTTGAAGAGGAGAGTCAATTTTTTTGACTGAAAGCTGTATTTAAATCTATTTTCCATATTTTTTTTTCAACATGAGTTTCAGTATTTTACTAAGAATTAGAATTTTTCATGCCAATAAAATGAGATCTTATTTTATACAGGTGCATCCATTCAGACTTGAATTTATTTTTATGTTATTAGTTTTATTTTCAGAATTGATTGTAGTCAGTGTTGTTATTGAATCAGTCTCACCTGAATTTTTCACTATTCTGTGGGGACTAAGAAGAAAATCATCAGACAGGGCACTGAATAGCTTGCATAAACAGTTCTTGAGATGACTATATCTGTTTTGAGTTCCCAATACACACTTTAAATTAGCATGAAAAGCAAGATAATTATGGTTTTTGGCACTTTGATGATCTAAGCTCTCAAGACATTGGATCCCTTTTTCTCAAAGCTTTTGTTCAGATTCCTTCACTGCATAAAAACCATGGTCTGTCTTCTTTCTTTTCCTTCCCTCCAAACCACTGGAATCCAGAGTAGGCAGATCTTAACACTATAGATGCTATAGCGCTTAAAATTCTGGCATGGATAACTTCTGGCATGACGAATGTATGAAAATTATGGTGAATCATTGGCAGAAAGTCCAGCCAGAGGATTCTCCTGTGTATCACGAAGTTTTCTAAAGAATCACTACAAATATGCTACTAAGGATCTAAACCAGCTGATGGTGGTAAGAATTTGACTCTCGTATAGTAGACTGTCCCCCTTCGTAGTTTAGAGCGCTGTACTCCTGTTCAGTACACTTGAAGGTTGTGCCCTTTAGTGACCCACCTTCATCAAGAAGACACAAACTGGTTTTGATTTTTCCCATCCTAAAGCTGATTGTGTTGGCTTGGTGACTTAAAAAGTATTTTTTGAATCTTGAATAATTAATGTAGCACTTAAACGGAGGTTGTTCTGTTTCATGCCTACCACTCACTTTGCTTAGAGGATCCCAGAAGGTTGTACTAGGAGAGAAGCAATACAACAGTGCAATGTCCCTTTCCTTTCCCACCCATCCTCAGCAAGGGGATGCTGATCTCCTTAAGCTAACTCAGAAGTGTAGATTACTCTCCCAGTCTTATGGTATCTTTCTGATATATGTGTCTCTGAACTTTTTGTAAGGATTTTGGCCATTTGTTCAGTGTCTTTATTCTTTCTTACAGGATTTTCTTTGAAAGAGGTATTTCAAAAGCCTCTCTTATAGTAGCAGCTTTCACTGAGGCTATTTCAATTTTGCAATACTCCAGCCTCCAGAATCTGATTTTCAAACTCTCTGTTGAATCAGGCTGGAAACAGACATTTCAAGTGACTGTTTAGCAAAATAATTATTTTTTCCCAGTGGTCTAGAGCGAAAAATATGCAAATATGAATAAAATGAGCTCATTTGGAAGGCACTGAGCTTTAATGAATAACCATTTATATAACAGCAAAATAAAACAAATTAAAATTTGTTGTGAACACAAGCTCTTTTAAAAGAACAAATTAAGTGAACATACTGAGAGTTAAATCAAGACACTGGAGGCTTTAATAAGCCTGTTCTCTGCATGAGGAGTGCTGAATGAAAGAGGAATCAAATAAGACCTTCACAGAATTGGCACCAAATTATTTTTGTTTCTAGCCTAACTCTACCCAGCATAATAACACACTGAGTTTGAAATCTTACTCTAGTACATCTCTTGAGGTGAAACAGTGAGGAAAATTGATCCCTTGCCCATAACCCCTGTGCAGATTTCCCCAGAAATGGCAGTTTCACTGGAGGGTTTGTTTGTTGATGCTGCATCTGTATCTGGAAATTAGCATCAAGCTGAATGTTTCTGTTCTGTACAAGGCTGGATGGTTTTAAAGGGAAAAAAAAACAACAGCAAGAAGAAAATACTGCAAATGTCTGCTTTGTTTTTTTTTTTTTTTTTCCTTTTCTTTCTTTTTTGGGTCAGTCTGAGCAATATAATTTCATAGTTAATGGAATTTATAGAGAACAGTTATGGACCAGTATGATTCTAGGTTTTATGTGTGAATTATTTTCTTTCTAGCATCTGGAATGCTGAATGTCTTTATTTTGGCTACATTTATGTAAACATTGAGTCTTCTTGCATATCATGAAAACAAAGATGTGTTGTAAATCATTGTTTTTTACTGCAGAAGCACAGCAAAAACTCCATCCTCAAAAGAATGCATTAGTCTACCTCCTCAAAGTGGTCAGGTTGTCCCAAAAATATTCAGTGCTCTGAGCCTTCAGCTAGTGCAACCGATAGATGACACATGATCTGTCTCAGAGAGCTTACTTCTACTTTTTGGATACATTCTCTGTGAGATCAAATGAATCCAGTTTAATAACACTATAAAGCATGTTCTAACATCTTAAAGTAAATACAAGCAAGTACCAACTAATCTGAGCAGGAAGTTGAACCAGATGACCTCCTGAGGTCCCATCCAACTTCAACTTATTGTGTGACGCTGTGATTCTTTCCTTGTCTTTGATAGAGCTGATTCACTGTTACTAAAAAAAAGTGAGAAAAAAAGTGGAAAACCTGAAAGTTCTGCTGCATAGCTAACAAGTGAATGAGAGGACACGACACTTGTAGAGGGGCACAAAATAAAGCCTGTATAGAAACCAAGGCAGAGGTTTATATAATCAGGAAAAGGCAGCGGCAACTTCATGAAGTTCATAAGAGATATCAGTATTTATATCCAATTTAGATAATAAACAATAGGTAGTTTGATGTGTCATGCTATGGAAAATGTTTGTGGATGGAGAAATGGAATGTTAAACTTCATTTAAAAAATGTAACTTGTACTACCAAGCACAATATTTTGCTTGCGCTTGTGTTTTTTCCTTTCGTATAAGTTATTATAAAAAAATTGCCAAACATATGTCAGAAAATTATTAACTGTGCACCTAAGCTGAATGGCACAAAAGGCATTAATTTGATCCTTAACCACATTTTATGTTAGCGCTAGTAAAACTTTTCCTGAGCATTTGGGCCAGGGTAGTGGGGCCTTTCCTCCAACTCTGGAAGTCTTAATTTTGGAAAAAGAGTGAGGGGAGGTCGGCTCTCGCCTGTAGTGAAGCTTTTGTAGAATCTGGATGTGATATAATTCACTTGGCTCACAGATTCACATCTCAATTCTGCTGGTCCAGCCAGCAGATGGTCCTATCTTCTATGAATAAAGGAGATAAACAGGCAGAACTCGTGTAAACAGCAGAGCATTTGTACAGCCCTCTTCGAAAACCTCTGCTGCCTGATGGTAATGAATCACGCCTTTTCGTCTAAAACTTCATACTGGTTTTACAGTGTGGTTAGCCCTTCATAGTGGCATGCTTATATTCACTGTCCTTAAGTTGATTGCATCGCTAATTTTCCATTTTCTGTGTTGTAACAGCTGGAAACAGTGAGAGTGAGGGCCAAGAAGCAGTGAGGAAAATACAAGAAGAAACTTTGACTGGAAAAGGTACCATACTATATCCTTTTCTTTAAGGAACTCTTTATTCCTGTCTTTTTGCTGGCATCTTCTTTTATATATGGTCCCCTTGTATATTGTTAAACTTTTTCAGTTTGGGAAAACTAATTCTTAAAGTACATCTGACACAGGGGAAAAATGAGTAGCATGTTTTTTTTAAATGCTTTCAGTTTTGTTTGGCTTCTTTACTCTGTGTTGTTGCAAAAGGGCTGGCTGCAAGTTACAGTCTGCCTGCGCGTGTGTATTGGCACATTGATTTAATAGCTGGGCAGAAAATCAGAATACTAGTCATGTATACTAAGGGGAGGATGACAGCAGGTAAGAGTGGGTGTGCTCTTTTTCATTGCTGGCCTTGCCTCTCATGGTGTGTATAATCCCATAAAAAAGGTGATTTTTTTTTTTTTTTTAAAGAGGTTTCTAAGAGAACAGGGCTGCCCAATTGTGTTATTTGACATGTGGCGAGAGCTTATAATCCTTCACAAAGTGAAACTGTGTTCTTAAAAATGGATGGACCTTTAATATCAAGCCAAAATTCCTATGTTTTTGTGGTTCTTCTGGTTTCATTGTTTAATCTGATGAGCAGTTGTCTTGGGGGAGGCATAAGGAGAGCATAGCTTGATAACTATGAGAAAAGGCATATTGCGTACTATCTGCTGTGCGATTATAATTTGCAATTTATGATGGAGGTTAGTGCATCTAATATTTCCATCTCTTAGATTCACTGGGTGTAGTTCCTAGTAGTGTATGATGATTCACTGCTGCCACTTTGATGTATCATTTCTTGGCAAAATAATAGGGTAGTGCTGGTACTCCACCCTACTTAGGATCTTCATGGCTTCTGCTGAGATCTGATTCTGTTTTTGTGCCTCTAATAATTACTGTTATGATGATCAAAATACGTTAATTACTGTGTTTAAAAAACCTTTCATTAAGATTTATCTTTTGACTTAAATAAATGTGCACCCATCATAGCCTCAGGATACATGTATGCTAGTTAAAAGCATCATAAATTAGGCATAGTCAGAAGGATCATGAAAGGAAAAAGGTAATTATCACATCGTTTAAATCTTTTGCTGGAAGTTTCTGTACAGAGACCAAAACCATTTGGAATGAGTTACATCACGTGACCTGCGTGAAGCTGAATAAACCAGGTTGTACCTTATTTTCTCACGTGTGCGATCACAGACTCCTCTAGCACCCCAGTCTTTCTTGATTTTTCTGAACGAAGTAAGCTTTAACCTTCAGTTATAAACTTTGTCAAGATACAGCTGACAGTCTGAGGAAGTTGAAATTGTATCTAAAGTTGACTGAAGTTGTTCCTCGTTGTAATTATAATGACTGAGGCTTTAGTAATCTCAGGTCCTGATAGATTTGGCCTAAAAACAAACTGGAAGAGTATCACCTTTTCAGAATTTCTCACTGATTGAGGGATATTTGTATTTGCAAGTACATTATCCTGTGGAAAGGACTTGTGCAAGTCTGTGCAGCAGTCCTGTGTTATTGCTTATCAATGAATTTGCATATTGCTTTGTAATGGGATGTGTGTGCAGATACTGTGAGCAGGACTAAGCTGTGCGAATGTATCGCCTTTCCAAAAGCTACAGTTCAACATCTGTTTAGTCACTGTGTAAAAACATTATCAGTTATTTTGACTTTTTTTTTGGAGCATTTTCCATGGCGCATATGAAAAAACTGCTTATAGAAATTGCTCCCGTCTGGAATATTCAACTTCTGAAGGACAACTCATCAAAACAGTATTGCTGGGCAGCCAGCGTTATCAAGGATTGGGACAACATAGCTGTCCTTTTACCATGGACAAACTGTGTGAGTGAGTGCCGCCAGTTTGCTATCCAGATCTCAGATCTCTAATAACAAGGAAAATCTCCTTGCTCGTTAGCAGGTTAGACAGCAAAAGGGAGCAAGAGACCTTGTCCTCTCCTTGTTGTCTGGCTGAGCCATACGTAATACAAACGTCCCCAGAGACAGCTCTGGGAAAAGGCCTGGCTCGTTGAATGCATGTAATTATGGTGTTTTTAAGGTGATATCATCCTTCTGTGTGTTGGCCCACTGTCTGTCTGGGGCTCTGTCTGCTATCTACGGGTAAGCAGTTTTACTCAACATAATTTACATTTACTTCAGGGACAAGTGAGATTCAAAGCATGTACATAAATGGTTCCTATGAAGCAGCTGATGAGCAATAACATGTTAACAGTTTCAGAGGAGGATAAAGGATAGTAATAAAAAGGCTATGCACACAGATGATACTTTTTTGCAGCAGCATGACAAGACATGAAGAAAGGACTGATAAAATTTCCAAATACAGGGAGGCAGGAAGCCTGGTTTCCCATGCTGGAGGCATTCAAACCAGAGCCAGTGCCAAAGGATGGTAGGGTATTGGAGCGGTAGGCAGTTGCGGCCATTCCCCTACAAGGCAGCAATGCTAAAGGACACAGAAAATCTAAGCAATGTATCACATCACCTCTTCCTACCACCCATCCTCTCCCATGGTGCTACACCAGAAACTTCCTTGGTTTCTCTCCCAGTCAATTCCAGTCTGTCCAAGTGCCCTTCGCGGTTTCGGGTCTCTGTGCTGAGTTACCTATTGCTAAGTGTAAACAGTGAGGAAGGAGGTGGGCAGCTGAGTGGAAGAGAATAATGTACAGGCCCCTGGGGCAGGATAGACCCAATTCCCTTGACCATCAGAACCTCCTCCACGATAAAGCAATCAAAGTCCTCAGATATCCAGAACAGACCAGAAGAAGTGCTGCATTGTCATTAAAATTATTACATGGGCACTATTTCCAAAAGACCAAGGGCAACAGATTGCTACGCTCTGAATCATAAAGCTGGGAGAAGCCAGAATGATGTGGGCATTTATCTTGCTTCCATTTGTTAAATTGGGAACTCGTGTTGTTAATAGTAGCAATTATATGGCTGGGAAAATTGTTGATGGCTAGGGATTGCCACAGAGATATTCTAATTGTGTAAGTCTCTGTAATTTACACTTAGGGCGTGTCTGTGTTAGTGTGTTTGTTTGTTAGATCAAGAGAGCGCTTTTCAGGCAACGCTCAACTGCTGCCCGCTTGCTGAGTGCGGGTTCGCATCAGGAAGGGCACCACAGGTCCTGACCTGGATTCTCTTTGGATAGAACTAGCCTGGGAGGTGAGCTGCAGTAGTAACAGAGCATTAGTGCACGGGAGCAAACTTAGAGCTTATCTGAACTAAGAGTCCCAGTGACCTCTAGAAGTGCCTATGTCAAGTCCCCAGCACAAAATGAGCTCTAGACATTGACTTTTATTGATCCAACCCACTTGTTAATGTAGCCATAATTATAGTTACCAGTCCTGAACAAACTACATTGAGTTATGGAATTGGGAAGTTTCTGTGATAAACTCAACTTTCAATGACACTAGAAAAAATCTTTCCATGTACATAATAGAGTATATCTCCTGACTCTGTTACCCTCAGTTTACATCTCTGCAAATGAAAGCTGGTTTTAGCCTCATGATTATAAACATACAAATGTTGTGAAACTAATATATAAACATGAATGAAAGCTTCATTCATTCCAGCATAGGTTCATGAATGCCAATGGAATCAGCAATTAGCAAAAGTTTATGCATAAATATCAGTTAGCACAGCACCAAGGAAAGGCTCTCACAACTGCAGTGTAGGAGCTAGAGTTGCAACAAGACTCAAAGGAGAGAAAAATTAAAAGTTAGTGAGAACACAGGGTGTAAAAGTCATATTAAGCACAGACCTCTTCAAAAGGAGAAGCCTGCGTTTAATCTCACCCAACATTTTTGCGGCAATTCAAATAAAACCACAATTATAAAACTACATACTAAATCCACAGCATTCATGAAACTTCCATTTGAAGCCAGGTGAGAACGGAAGAAGAGACTTTCTCCCTTGGAGTCAGAAGAATGCAGAGGTTGGCAAGGTGGCAACCAAATCGTGTCATTTACAGTCTGATCCACATCAAGACAGTGTGGGCCAAGCAGCAGGAGGAACGATATTGCCTTAAAAACACTGCAATTCACGTGCATTCAACAAGCCAAGCCTGGCTTTTTCCCAAAGCTTTCTCTTGGGATGTTTGTGCTACATATGGCTCAGCCAGGGAATAAGGAGATGACAAGGTCTCTTGCTCCCTTTTGCTGTCTAACTTGCTAACGACCAAGGAGATTTTCCTTGTTATTAGAGATCTGAGATCGAAGAGTTTACCCAAAAGAAGAAGGGGTAATCTAGCCGATAGGTACCAAGCATAATTGCAGAATAACTCATGGGTGGTTACTCCACTGACTCTTGCTGTATGTCAGGCACAAGTTTTAACAAAACAGTCCATGTTTTTCTGCTCTGTACCAGACTGTTGTTGGCTTTCCCTGCAGGCTAGAGAAAGCCAGCTGCTGACAATTCCCAAATTCCCAAACTTTTAGATTTGTTTTTGCCCAAGAGTCAATGGTGGTATTCCCAGCACGTGGACCAGAGTTGCGTAAGCCAGTTCAGCAAAGACAAGTGCCTTGTTAAAACGTGCAAAAATGTCACCCGGGACTTTTTCTTTGACATGGTATGTCAAAGATGTTGTTATGGAAGTGATCATCCAACTGGTTAAAAATAGTAGAAAATATTTGTGGTTGGTGTATTTTCTGTAAGTGTGCATAAGCATCTGTGAGTTTATGCTTGCTTGTGTCAGATTTGCTTTTCATGTGTAGTTTTGAGGTGTCCAAGCTTAACATCCCGAGCTGGTGGCAAGACCTCACGTGGCTACTTTGTCCCTTCTACCACATTCTGCCATTGGCATATCCTTTCTCTACCACTGCTGATGCTGAAAGACCTGTAGGAATGGTTCAAAGAGTTTCCAAGCAATAACAGCGCAGTTTCCATCTACGTGGTTTCTTTTTTCATGCTGGTGTATTATCTCCAATACTTAGCTTTGGCAGGGCAAGGACTGCACTCAGATAGAGTCATACAACTGAATGCCAGGATCACAAAGACATCTTGAAAGACAGGGTGGTGATGATATGAGTGAGGAGTAAAGATGTCGCAATCTGACAGTACACCACTTTGCAGGACCTTGCGTGGAACTGCAGAGCTCTTCTGCTTTGTCACTTGATGATGGGTATGAGAACCTTGCCTAAACATTAAGATTTCATTTCTTTCCGTAGTCTCATCTATGGTTATATCAAGTATATTCAAGCCATATGAAAATATTTGAATCTTGAAAAATATTAGATGTGTTAAACTTAATCTAAGTCTGTCAGGACTGAATCCTCCATGTGCTCAAGGGATGGAAGAGCCCTTTCTAGAGTCCTAGAAAGTAGTGCAGGGGCTAATACAGTTTCTCTGTGATCATAGCACTTATGTCCCTTACCTGGTAAAGTTGGTGACTTTTTGCTCCGTATTAAGCAGGGAAGATGTTGATCCCCAGAAAGGTATCTCCAGAGCCCTCTGATAAAATCATTGAGGTGAATAATTTGCAAACCAATTGTCCTACTTTTCTGTTTGTTTTATGTAATACTTTGATGCAAAAACATGGTTAAATTTATTAAGCCTGCTTGCTCATGTCTTTTTTATTCTCCTTTTGACTTTCAGTGTAACATGTGACAAGATTTTTTCCCCTCAGTGCTTACAGACATTTAAAACATTAGACAATCCCCTATTTTTTGTGTTTCTTAAGGCACCTTAGAAATTGAGTTGTCATGTTAACAGGGTGGCAATTCAGACATTAAAAGCAATACAAATATGGTTCACAGAGCTAAAGATGAGCTGCAGATCTGGGTAGTGAGATGGAGATAAAGTCTTTCACATATAAAATGTGTTCATAATGCAGGCATAAACTTTGCCTGTTAGTTTCCTAAATTCCCATTTCCATTGGAAATGTGAAACATATTTCATTAATAGGCTCTGCCACTAGGAAGCATGATTTTCTCTTATTTAAATTATTTCTAATTGAAACTTAGAGACAAAGAAGTGCACAGGTGCAGCTGTAGGCAGAATAACAAAGTCCTTTCAGATGTCTTGAAACATTTTTCTGACTGTAAATCACCGAAGCTTTGTGTGACTAATGGGACTGGAGCTCCAAGGTTAGGATTTTGCTGATT
The DNA here is from genome assembly GCA_013401315.1 of Balaeniceps rex. Classification (NCBI taxonomy): domain Eukaryota; kingdom Metazoa; phylum Chordata; class Aves; order Pelecaniformes; family Balaenicipitidae; genus Balaeniceps; species Balaeniceps rex. Next base: position 56,754 of record VYZW01021163.1, read on the forward strand.
GTGCTGCCCTACTGAAGGCAAACCGGAGAAAGGGAATTTCAAAATGAAATTGCCTCTGCAAGGCCTGAAAAAGCTCCTATTTCACCCTTTTACAGGATTTTGATCCTCTTTTACGTACCTGTAAAGCCATTATGTCAAGCAGTGGCCAGATAGAGGTGCTCCTGGGTTTGACACCTCCCATAATATGCCATTATTTTTTCCAGCTCGAGCAGTAGTTGCAGGCAGGTTGCATGAGCTATTTCCAGACCTTATCTGTTCTCAAGAAAATTGCCAGCGAATACTGAAAGACAAAGCCAAGAAAAAGGCAATTTGTTTTCTCTCTGGAATGCTTTCATATCTCTCTTCCAAGATCTACTTTATATAGTCCTAGCTTCTGTGGGTTACATGTAGGGCTTTAAAAGTTAATTTGCTTACAACAAGTAGAAGATTTTCTGTGCAAATGCCATTGGCTTCTGCACTTGGGATCCAGCTGCCAGGAGCATGGAGAACTTGCGGCCTGAAGTAAACATAGGAAAAGCAGAGCCTATATTTGAAGCACTTATGGGCTGTGCGTGTAACCTTCCAGGTGTAAGCTGCACGTGAACCAACAGACTGTGGTCTACCTGAACATGCAGGCAGTGCTGGTCTTTCCTTGTCAGCTCCATCCTTACAGCAGTATGGCGAAGCTCCAGAGGGAGCACAACCAGAGAGGAGCCTCTGCACCTCTGAAGGGCCAACACTAGTGTGTCCATGCTTAACTTTTATTTTGAGGGCCATTTTTCAATGGCAAAGAATTGAAGCTCTGAATAGATGTCCCAGTTCTTAAATGATTTATGAGCCAGGCTCTTCCCAGTGGTGCCTAGTGACAGGACCAGAGGCAGTGGGCACAAACTGAAATGCAAGAAATCCCATTAAAAAATAGGAAAACTCTTTTTCTTTTTTAGCATCAGGGCTATTGGATATTGGCACAGGTTGCCCAGAGAGTTTGTAGAGTGTCCATTTTGGGAGATATTCAAAAGCCATCTGGAGATGGTCCTGGGCAACTGGCTCCAGGTGGCCCTGCTTGAGCAGGGGCTGGGACTGGACAATCTCCAGAACTACCTTCCAACCTCAGCCACCCTGTAACTCTGTGAGTCTATGAAGTTTTAGCAGCCAAAACCACATGAAACGCTGTCTGCTTCGTTTGTCCAGCCCTGACTACAAATGCTGTAACATACACAGATTCCTGGACTGCAGGGTCTTCAAGGAATTGTATCAGTGTTCATACAGTGCCCATAATAAGACTCTTGGGCACAGATAGCGGTAAGAACAGCAATAATTTGACCATAATGCAGTCTTAGGAAATGGGTATTTGAGAAGAACTTTGGAGCAGTGTAAAAAAAAAAACCATCTGTGCAGGTAAAAAACACGTTCTGTGGAAACAGAGGGAAGGAGTGTAGGAACACTGGTGCTGAAAGCAATAATCTGTGTGAAAAGGCCAGGAAATATTGCCCATGACTCTGGAGCAGCTTGCCCTTCTTGTTGTTTTTTTCTCTGCAGGGCATAGACTAATATATCTTATTTTAAGACCTAAATTTTAAAATCTAAGTTTCAAATAAAATGTGTTCAAGATTACATGATGCATGACATCTCTGCCACATTTTCACAATCTGAATGGAAATTAGCATGCTCATGTGCACTTCAAAACCCTTCTCAGCCTATTTAAAGGCTTGCAGGAAACATGTAATGCCAGAGCATTTTTTATAGTCTTTTCTGGTACTTGGTGCTAGAAAATCTTGCTTGTAAGAAAAAAAAGAAATACTCCTAAGGAGTCTGATAAACTCTTGAATTAAGCAAAACACCTAACATGAGAATCATTAGATGTCTAATAATCATGTCTGGATTTGGATTTTTCCTCTTATATCAAGGCAATGTTTCTGGATGAGGTGATGTGAACTGTACCGGCACCTGATTAATTTCCCCAAGGTAATGGTCAGCTGCGTTTTAGTCCTTATTTAGTCTTAACATTATGTCTGCCACTGTCTTCTCTTACCAAGATTACTGTTGACTTCAGGCTGCTTGGAAGGCTCTTCACAACTGATGTGACTTGAGGAGACAAAATAAGTCAAATACTCTTTCCAACATTTAGTTTGACCTAGTTGAAAAATAATCCTTGCCAGAGTTTTACCTCCGAAGCATGGCAAATGTGTGGGCCTGTGGTGGGAGAGAAACCTCCATGGATCTGGGCAAGATTTGCTGTTGTTCTGTGTTTCCTCTCGTTGTACTCCTCCAATCTCACTTATGCTCACGCACTTGTGCTTTTTTTGAATAATTCACAGCTACTAAAGTTCCTGGAACACGGATCTCATTTAATCTATATGGTGTCTGTACTTCTTCCTCTTTAGGAATTTGATGATGTATCAGGAAAGGAAAAAATAGTATAAGGAAAAAAGCAGTTTCTCCTGTTCAAAACTTTGTCATGGCAGTTGGGGGCTTCTGAACTGGCAGTTTGTGAAAAGTTCTTTTTCCAACCTAAAATCTTGCAGGCTTTCTCCTAGGTTATATTTTACTCTTGGAAGTCAGTCCATGCAAAAATCTCATGATCCTAATTGGAACAATTTTTCATGAAGACAAAATATTTCCTAGAGATGTGTCTGTTTTGATGGGAGTGGGTTTTGGCAAAAGAGAGAGAGAAACATTTTTGCACTCATATCTGCAAAATAAAGCAGGGAAAGTGCCCCTGCCTGTAGAAGGGATTAACTCGAAATGTGGTAGTTTGTGTTCAGGCTAATCCAGATCAAAGGTTTTTCATCCCAACGCGTTCTGGGTTTCTTATGTCCCAGGCTACTGTACTATCAAAGAAAAACTTTGTTACTTTGTTTTAGAATCTAGACTTTAAAATCTTCTTGGGTTAATGAACTGCTGCTTATCAATGCTTTGTGTTGATTTGCAAATGCATGCCATAAAGGAATTTATTTTTTTTAAAGGTAATTTTGCAAAGATTTTGTTTAAAACAAGATTTTGTTTAAAAATTGCCACAAAATGGAAGTGTCTTATGGAAAACACTTCTTTCATGTGAGTCTGAGCCTACTTTCCATCAATCTGTTGGGTTTTTTTTTTGAGATGATGCAAAATTAATTGTTCGGTCCCAGGCTAAATGAAGTCTTCAAATGGGATTTCCTTCAAGACTTTGTTTCTGAATGCAGAAGGCAAAGCACATCTCCAGTGCCATGAAGGCCTTATGCTTTGAAACCATAGGCCATAGATAATAGAGAGAGATGTCAAAAAATGTGCTTATTTGGTGTAGAACCGGTGCATGTCTTACAAGGCTGATGTAGTGAGCAGTTCTCCTGAGAATATTACTCAGGCTCTTTCTCCAGTTAAGATGATCTCAAATGGCTGGCTGAAGACCACTGTCTTAGAAGATATACGAAATGATTTGTTAGTCTGGAATCATAATCCTGTAGTTACCTTGACAACTATTGGTGGTATATAACTACATTGTGTTTGCCTCTCCAGATGCCCTTTTAGCTGGTCCTACAGACAGAATATAGATTTTTCTTTTTTTTTAATTTGCTTGAATAGCATCTCTGGAAACATGCTATTCGGAAAGCAACATCCTTTTCTGTGTGGCCTCCCAGCAGGATAAAATAGTATATTTGTCTTTGCTTGCAAAAGAGAACCATTCGTGGCCCTGTTCACGTATTATCCAATTAACTGCCAAACAGTGACTTTTTGGATAAATCTGAACTTCAAATTGGTGCATTTGTGTTAACTAACCTGGGTATATGTAGAGATTAAGTCTGAATAAATCTTGAGTTTCAAGTAATGAAAATGACATCACTGAGGGTATAATACTGCCTGTCCCCTCCTCCAGTGGCACGGGTGAGCAGAGCATACAGTGTACGCTGCATGGTACTGGAGGAAGGGCATCAGAGAATAGCAACTTGCATTTGCTGTGTGGGGCAGAGCAGAGCTGCGTGGACTTTTTCTTCATCTCAATGCAGTCAAAAGTAGAGAATTTAGGCCCACGCTTGCATTTCTTGGTGGGAATTTGGGCTCCAGTGTGCGTTAGGGACCCAGTAACTCTGCTGGCTCCCACTGGCCATTCTGGCAGTGTATGCACATGGAGATGGGCAGGACAATGTAGCCACAGCAGCTCTGGGGAGCTGGCTGGAGCTGAGCTGAGAGGTCCTTCAACCCTCTGAGCTCTGCCTCCTGCCTCCTTGCGGGCAGGCTGTCCAAGCGGCAGCCTGGGGCAGAGCCCGGGGTCTCAGCCTTGTGCCGTGGGTACACAGCCTTTAGTGGGTGTCTGTGGTAGAGATCTTACCTAGTCATTTTTCTGTTTAGATGAAGAAGAACTCATCAGGTGATGTAAATTGCTGGCGCCAAAGTTAACTTCACGAGGGTAGTCCAGAAATACCGTTCTTAGGCTGTGTGAAAATCTAGCACCTATATCCTTAGTCTTTTTAATGTAATTTTACCTTCTTTTCTGAAGGTAATATTTTGAAATAAAGCCATGCTTTTGTGCTTCCAAAGTGTTTTCATGGGGGTTATTTTCAGAAGCTGGATGCAAAAGGGCTACTCCCTCACTGCAGCTAGAAGAGTGCTACCCACCAGCCCCAAGTTTAGGGATTTGTAAGGCAGCAGAATGAGGCCAGGATGGGTAATTTAATTATTTTCCTTCAGCTCACTGTAAGAAGCACGTGCCGTGGGGAGTTTGGGTCCAGTGCAGCATGGTGGTGCGCAGGGGACAGTTGTGTAAGGAGAGGGTTGGAGCTGAAAGGAAAGAGAGCAGTTGTAGGTCTGTCCCTGCCTGCTGTCTGTCCTGTGCAGCCTGGTGGGGGATGGACCTGAGCGGTGCTCACCCTGCTGCCTGGCTTCACGGACCCTTTCCACAAGCTGCCATCGAAACTGCCCAGAGAGACCTTTTAAAACACACCATCTTCTGGTAGTCACAGAGAATAAAAATTAGTGCTGTTTTTCCTTCAATTTCTTTTTAGCACCAGGTGAGATTATATGTTACTAATGATATAAGGAGAATTCAGTCTCAGAGGGATTGTATAATTTTATACTACCAGCACTAAATTATTCTTTGACTTGAAAAATAGATTTTTTTATTGATCCTTTTTATTTTTAAAACAATATGACAGTTTCCTTGTTTTGCAGATTAATTTCAGATTTTGCAGATTAATTTCAGATAATAATTTTTCTATATAGTTTACTCTCTGAGTTAAATAAAAATCAGCATCCTACTGCAATGAATGCTGTAAAAAGGAATATATACATATGTGTTCAAAGAGCAGCTGAACTGGACAGGTAAAATGGGAGAAAATGGGGGGAAAAAAGGAAAACAAAGAGAGGACAGAATGATGGGAGAAAAAATCACAACATAAATACCACATTCCATATTCCATTTTCTTTTTGAATGGCCGTATTTTTTTAATTCAGTTTTAAATTTAATCCAGAATAGACAGTTAACACTAACATGCAAGTTAATACGCCCAACAAAGCTGAGAGATACTAAAGAGTGAGAAGAAAGGGAGACTAAGGAGAAAAACAACACAAGGAGTAGAAAAGGATGAAGAAGCATATGAAGACAGAGAGAAAGAAGAACCTGGAAAGAGGTTACAGCCACATAAGTTTGAAGGAGTGTAAGATTATCTCCAGAAAATACGATGCACAGGGGCTGGCTGGTTGTTTACTGTATGTGCTAAGCAGACTTTGAGTAGATAAGTCCCTGAGGAAAGAACTGGAGTCACTCCGTATTTCAGGATTTCGTTGTTGAGAGTTGCATTCATTGCACTAACACGGTAGAGAAACTCTGAGAGAGTCATGTCCTGGTTAACAGTGACGCAGCTTTCACAGCCATGCCTGCTTACAAGGCACGAGCTGGGCTAGCACAGTGCACACAAGGCTGATGCTTTGCTTTCAGTCTTGTTTATATCCCCCAGGCAGTATGTAAGAGGGTATTGGCTTTGTTCTAGCCCTCAGCTTACATATTTCTCCCTACCTTTCCATCAAGGAAAATTGCGTATTTTTCTTTCCATTCTGTGTACTAACCTTCCTCATCTCCTCCGAAGGTCTTCCAAAGTGTTCAGCATTCCCGGCATCATTGTATTTCCATCTCTGTCTCTCTCCCTCTTCTCCCTTTCTCTTTTCCTCTCCCCCTTTCCCTCCCTCCCTTACTCTCTCTCCCCTCCTCCATCCCTGTCTGTCTCTCTCTCTCTTTTATTTTTTTAAGGAAGGGGAAATGTAGCTTTGTAACACACATCTTGCTGTTTCATATTCTGTTTAAGATGGTATTTGTGTTCTCACAGGAGTTGCTTTACATTCTCTGGTTTGCATACTGCAAGCAAGCAGTAAGTATCAATGGGAATAGCCTGTACTTTTGTTGTGCCTTTTCATTTTCAATTTTAAAAATTATCCCAGGTGCTTGCAATGTCAGAAAAATTGGGCATTTTTTAAAGGAACAGTGTGTTTTGCTATTCTGCACATTTCATCCAGTATGCTAAGTTTTATTTAGTTTCTCTTTAGCTGGCTTCTGAGATGGAGACATAAACCTACTGCCCAACCAGGAAAAACAAGCTCCTTCATTGATTTGATATAGGATTGGAAGAGTACACATGGATGATCTGGATTGCATGACATCTTTTCTCTGGCAGCTATTGTGTTAAATTAGTTTCAAAGCTGTCAAATTAAAAAACACAAAGTAAGAGTGACATGTTATGTCCAGTGGGTGTTTGTGTCCTCGGAAGAGGTATCATGCTAGCCTTGGGAAAAGCCTGAAAGATAACTTCCATTATTATTCAACTGAAAATGAGAAAAGCAATGACTGAATCATTAAGCTAATTTTCTCTGAATGGGATGAAATAACTCCTGATGGGTTTTTCTCTCTTCCTGTGCTCCTCTTCCTGCCCTCTTTGTCCCAGTGTCTCCCTGGCTTCTCCATTCCCACTGAACCATTCCTCCGTCCTTTCCCCAAACCTTTGTTCTCAAGTCCCAGTTATATGTGTTCCTAACTGTTTCTGGCTTCCTTTTTTTATATCTCAGAACTGCAAATTCTGACTTTGACTGCCAAAGGCAAGGCAGAAATAAGTGTCAGTGGGTAGACACAGCAGTTTAAAGGTATGAACTTAACCTCAAGTTATCCATCTATGTCTTTTCATCACTGCCCCCAACCAGTTCCTTGGCAATGTGGATCTCTTCTGCCTTTGATACGAGAGCTCTTTGCTCATCCCTTGCCATCTGTCTGGACCGGCACTGATACAGTCAGGCATTGTCTCCTTCTCTAAGTTAGCAAGGAGAGCCCTTGAGTAACGCTGCAAGAAAGCAGCAGCGTTAAGGCCGGCTTGGCTGGAGGGCCTCGCATTTTGAAGCCCCTGAGCCCTGCGTGTGCTGGCTCTGCTCGGAGGAGCAGCACTCTGCACAAGTTGCTGTGCGAGAGCGTGCACCTGCACTCTGCCAGCTGCTGAGGAAATGCTGATAGACAGCAGTGCCTACTAGAATTGCAGCCGGGTGGCTATGTTAACAGCTGACGATAAAGGTTTAGGCAGAGGGTCTCCCAGCTCTCAGGAAGGCTGAAGCATCTTAAAAGAGCAGAGGACTGGCAGGAGAGAAGGACCTCCGAAGGCTGTTGTGGCTCCGTGCCATGGCATGGAGACAGAGGTTCCCCCTGTTACCCAGGGACTGGAGGCTTACACCACTCAATGTATTTTGTAAAATCAGAAGTCGAAAGGGCATTACAGATCACCACTACTGAAGTTTTGAAGCCCTGTTCATTCTTCCCCAGCTCTTCTGTGGCAAGTGCTGGTGTATGCATTTGAAGTGCTTCTATCAGCATATATTGACCCAGTTCTCAAGCATTATTAAAATCTGGGAAGTTCTTTTGGTGGTTTTATGTTCATGTTGAACATGAACAGCAAGCAGGTAGAAACCTGTGAAACCACCCTGGAGCTTTAGGAAGACAGAATGAAAAAAATTCCTTAATGTTACAGTTCCTTTCTTGACATTTTTTGGTTTAGTCAACCTGTATCCCTCCCTGCTAGGGGCCAAGCAACTCAAAAGCACCTCCTTAAAAAATGAGCATTAAAGGAAGATAAATATAATAATATGGCGAGAGCAGAACTTGGTATTTATGCAGGACTGAAGAAGTGTCAAGGATTCTGCACCTAACAGTTTGTATGATTACATTCAATAAACATGAATCACAAACCTACTTGATTATTGCATCTAAATATTTCTAACCCTTTTTTTGGGAGTATTATAGCCTTCTAAATAATGGGGTTTGGCGCTATAATTCCATCTCCTCTTGAAAACAATGGTAAACTTTCCATTGACTTCAACGCAATCCGGGATTCTACCTCATAATTTCGAACAGTACAGTATATTTCTATTTCTTTCAGTGTACTGCCTTAATTAGAGGCTTGCCCCAGATTTTTCAGTGAAGTGACAATTCCAACAATTCACCTGGACAATTACGCGGAGGTAGCCCACGAAGGTCAGAATTTTGATCCCAGTTGGCCATCAATTTGTGCTGGGAGGTATCGAGTCTCATGGCCCTTCAAGTCTGAATCACAATAAGTGTGCATGCAGGTGCTGTTCCCATCCATGTATGCACTTACTGCTAAAAACCCCACAAACTAAATTTCTCTATTTCTTCAGTCAATAAGCACTGTAATTCAGCTACATGTTTTAAAATGCATACCTTGTAATATTTTTGTTTTCAATGAATTTACAGTTAATTGCAAGGATTTTTTGAAGGCTTCTAAACCCTTATTTAGCCTGTATAGCACTGAATAGTGGTGTGATTTCTGTATATGCTGGAGTTCATATATGCTAATCAGTCTGCTTAGAAAACACTGCATAGCACTGGCCTCCAACTTGCAGTGAGAGTAGCCTGTAAAGGTTGGCCATTACTGATTTCAGTTGCCATTCGTCTACACGTTGCCTGACAAAGAGCTGGAATCTCTGTATCTTGCATTCCCAGTGCAATGAGTCTGAACCAGGCTTTTCTGTATTAAGGATAAATTCAAGCCAAAAATAGACTTTATAACTGCTGTTATCTTTTATGCATGGTAGTTACAGACAACAAGTCAAAGATCTTAGTTGCTTTATACTATACCCGCCCCCACACCCAGTTGCAGGCATTTTGCAGTCCTTTCTTTAATGAGATTCTTATTTTGAAGAGGTCACACTCATCCAGAACGTTGTTTATTTTTCTCTGTTCTCATGCAATACCTTACACTTATCTGCAATCATTCCTCTGTTAAGTGTTGCCTAATTGCGTACTTTTTCTTGGTCTTTCAGGAAATTCCTAATGATCCTCCCAAGCCTTGGTTAAGCTAAATGTTTCTGTGTTGTCAGCAACTTTCACCACCTGTCTATTCAGCCTGTTTTACAGAAAATTTGTAACACCTGGCACCTACCACTTGTTTGGGTACGAAGCAAATGAACCACTACGTTTCTCTTGAGAGTGCTCAGAACTGGCAGCAGGCAGAGGCAACGACTTTGCTCCTGATGAGCAGGGCCATTAGTCAGCCCGTAGACGCAGGTGCATAGGGAAGGGTTCTCCTTGGGGCCCAGACAAACATGACACTGGAAATTTGGGCTGGTGGGGTTTTTCTGCAGTGGTGTGTGTGCAGAACAGCAAATGCTCAAATAAAACAAACAAGCATGATTTGGAAATGGCCAGTGCCCTTGCCTCAAATCAACCCCATCTTATAATAACAGTTGTACTGAACTTTGTGGAACTGAAGAATGACGCTTGTGGGTTGCAACAGCAAGGCGCTGAACGCAAGAAGAAGGCAGCACACTAGGATGCAAGCTGCTGCTGTGTAGCATCTTTGGGCAGAGGGTATTTTATGCAGGAGCCCTCCTGTGTGTTACCTACCTCAGTGTGTGGGTGTCAAGTCCACTGAGGAGATGGAAGAGCAAGCGGTTAGACAGAGCAATGGGAATGCTGTGTTGACTGATCAGAAGCCTTGTCTGGAAAGTGAAGCTAATTTTAAGTGAATGCAGTAAGGAAATATGTGGGAAAAAGGTGGATAAATTAGAATATCTTTTTTTTTTTCCTTTTTGTTGGAGTAAGAGAAGGAGCCAGGGAAACATGAGTTGCCAGCAAGAACATGTGAAAGGATTTGTAAAGGCATTTGTGAATACTGTGACATGTGTCTTTAACCTAGATATATTGAACTGAAAGGGATGCAGATACTAGCATGAACATAGAATGCTAGATAAATGCAAGATTTTTGAGTTGCTCTTTCATGGGACATGTGATTTTTATCTCACGAGGGAGAGTTTCAAGAAACAGATCCAAGCCTTGAGAAGCAGTAATGTTGGAAGAGCTAGCAATAGTTGAAGGATGACTGGGATGCCAACTGCAGCTGGAGTGCTGCTGGCTATATTGCACACACTAACTGTATAAACACGGATCCTTCACCTTTTTTTAGTATGATAAATAAACAGTAGTTTGTATTGAATCTCCATATTCAGTCTCAAGAACGATTTAAATTGTTGACTGAAAGGTCACTTCAGTGTCCTAGTGCATTTTGTGAAAGTCTCAGAAAGCAGAGAAGGGTGGATGAGATACAGGAACAGTTTCTAAAGATGAGCAAAGGTTGGCCTTTTCATTGCAGTCAGTTCAGCCTCTAAATTCATGAGTATGCTCGGTGCTTTGGACTTTTTTTTTTTTAAATGTACTATTTATTGTTACAGTGAAGATCTAAAAGCTTCATTTCACTAAGTGACTCAGGGAGAACGATAAAGAAAGATTTATTTTGGCTAGAAATTAATCTTTTCTTATGTAAGCTGAAAGTAAAGATTCATAAAGTGAATAATATTTTGTTTCTTCAGTAACATGTCAATAACAGCTTGTCTTTGGGAATTTCAGCCTTTCCAAATTCAATTTCAGCAGTCTTATGTACTTACTTACCCATTTTAATTAAGAATTGGCAGGAATAAAAGAAAAAAAAAATTACTTGTTTCTGAGGTGATATGATCTTAATTGAGAATGCCTGGCTCTCACATTGTCATTGATCACTTATTTTTGTGAGTTATATCAAGGCACGCATAAAGAATATGTAATACTCCCCCGTGGCAATATCTAGCAGAAGGAGCTGAGAGAGCCCAGGTGTTTTAACACAGTGGTTTGAAAAAGCTCCAAGAACAGTATGCGGTTTTGGAATCCTTGGAGGAGGCAGGGGACACCTTTCCAAACACCTGGACTCCTTGATCCACCTGTAGGATAAGCTTTCCTGCCTAAGATGTTGCAGCATATTAATCATCTTTGCCATGCTTGAACAATGCCCGCTTCTTCGTGGTGTAGCTTCAGAACAAAGGCACAATGTTTCTATGCAGACCCCGTGCCCCAGAAAATGCATTCTTTCCTGCCTTGTTTCCTTCAGAATTGAAGAAAGACTTTGAAGGGCAGGGGTCTGAAGGAAATGGGAAATAAGAGGCTTTAACATGCTTTAGAGCTTCTATGTCCTTATGTATGCTCTCTCCAGTGCCACACACAGAGGGAAAAGTACAGATACTTACCAAAGTAATGGTTTGATTTTTAACTCAAATGTAGTTTCTAAGTAGAAGAAACTGCCTTTCAAACGGTGGAGTAGTAATAGATCAGACATAAGCTGTGAGGCGTTAAAATATATAATGACAGAAGTGGGGATTTAGCTATGTTTTTGCTGCTTTCCCACTCATCAATACCTAATGAGTAGGGATAAATCATGACAGGATATTGAGCAATGTAGAGACAAGTGGCATAAGAGACCAATGGGTACAGCTGTGTAGGAGGGAAAAAATGCGTACCAGCAAAGAGTGGGAAAAAAATGCAGTTGTGGCAGTGAAATAGTTTCATAATAAATGCATGATTTGAGCTGTTTGTTTCAAGTTTCATGTATACTATAAGCAAACTAATAAATTTTAAGGGTATTTAAGCAAAAAAACCAAACCCATCCAATGTACTGAAAAAGTTGAACCCAATGAGATGTAAGATAAGGTGGTCAGCAGACCTTTCAGCAGATCTTTATGGGAAGAGAAAAAGAAGCTCCAAAACTACGTCTAATGCAATTTGGGAAGATTCTATCATGTGCATTATTAAGTGGTTATTTGTTACCACTATTGAAAATTTGCCTGCTGTTGCCAGGCCTAACTTCAGCTTTTTGAAGTACCTAACTTTCATTTTTGAATGATGTTGTTCTTTTATCTCCCAGATCAAAGAGTTTAGAAACACAGTCTAAACATTTAGAAATGTTTTTAGAAAATTTAGAAAAGTTCTAAACATTTAGAAATATTTAGACTGTGTTAGACTCAGTTAAGGTGCCTGTTACGTAGTACCTGCCCATGTCATGACTTTGGGTGATATATCCAAATGGTCTTTTTGAGGCTGAGAAATATAATCTGTCTCAATTGGTTTTGAAGAGCTGTGTGTAAACTAATTGACCTAGGAGGTGCTTCTGACTGGTGGCATCCTCACCCCATACTGAGGTGAGACAGAGGCACACATCAGTGCTGAACATCACCTTTGTTTTTGCAGGGAGGAAATCTGGATACGCTGGAAGGCTAAGTTCTACTAAGTTCTGGGTAATTAGGGAAATCTACAGCATACTCCCGCAAAATTAGTTGAATTGGAAGGGTTCATCAAGTCAACCCATTAGGAACATGGGTGTTTTTTTAATTATTCCACAGGAGACAGGGTAGGATAAAATATGGTTAATATATCATATATTCTCGATCCTTGATTTTCTGAAATTTTAAGTTGGTGCTCAAGGGGGAAAAAATCGTATTTCCGTGTTATGAGAGTTGGAGATTTCTAGAGCTATCAAGGTGGTTCTAGAGGGAGATATATATTCTAGAGGTTTGTACAAGGCACCTCATCCACCCTTCTGCATCAAAACCTCAGTCTCATCTGGTGTAAAGATTATAGGTGGGTTTGTTCCCAAGACATCAGGAGACAGGTAGCATGGATCTCCTCCCCAGACTCTACCCCATTCACTTAGCAACAGATCCTTTTGCAAGGAACTCACTCAAGCATACTTCATGCAATTTTTATTCCTTGAAAGAAGAAAAGCCTTTCATTACTAAGTGTGATATCTCCTTTATGAGAAACAGTCCTTCAGGATAGCTAATGCTGGGCATGCAGGGTTCAGTCTGTCTAACCTCATCTATGCTATTGCTTAAACTCAGTGACTGAGAAAGCTTTTGTGGACTGTGTTGAGTAACTTGTGGTCTTCTCACTTGCTGAAATGACTCTGAGGCATAGCTTGGACAGTTAGCATCTCTAAACCGCTGGTGGCTGGGAGCTGATGGGAAATGCTGTGGGAAGCAGAAATAACTGATGGGCCAGATGAGCCCTCCTCCTGCTTGGTTTGGGCAGTTGACCCACCGTGCTGAAAGCAGCTCCTCTGTGTCGCTGTTTACTGCAGCTGACTGTGAGATGGGACTCACCAGACCTGGTCCTGGGGAATTGGAGTGCCCTTTGCCAGGCCACGAAGAAATAAGGAAACCGGCAATTGGTGCTGCCAGTGAGGATGAGGTTAGGGGCTTGAATTCGGGCTCTTCTGCTCCTGTCTGGTGCTCCCTGGCACTGCATGACTCACCAACCTCACAGCCAACCTCGGCTATTTGGGAGTTGGTTGGGTCCTCCACGCTCTTCACCCAAACACCTTCACTAGTGACAGGAGAGAGACTGGCACATCTAAAAGGCAATTTTCTCCACCTCAGACACCTGTTTTAAGGAGGGCAGCATAAATGACTAGTTGGAGCTAGGCAGCTAACATCAAGGCAGCTGTGGTTAATGAGATCACCTCCCTTCTTTCTGTTCCTTTGCTGCCATGCATAATTCATTCCTTTACAGGGAAGACAAGTGTTTGTTGGAATCAGTGAAACAACAGTTTAAAGGCTCCCAGGAAGATATATATTGAAGCATTTCAACCTGCTGCAAAACAGTTTGTGTCTGTTTGTAGTAAAAGAACATTTATATTCTTTTTTTTTTTTCACATGAGATAAGGGAGAGAGTAATTTAACAAATAATACACCTACCACTTCTAGACAAACTCAAGAGATATGTATGTTATGGTAGCTGGCCTCAGTCCAGCAAAGCCATGAGCCACGGTAACTCTAACAAAAAGAAATCTGCTTAGCTCCCCCTCCTTATGCTTTTTAAGGCATTGATCCTATGTGTTGATCCATTTAGCCCATTGGGCTGGAGTATTTCAGGATCCACAAGGGAAAGGCCACAATCTGGTTCAAGGTTATGTTTACTAGCCCCCCTTCCCCAACCCAAAACCAGCCAGGCAAAGGTTTTCCCATCCCCAAACCCAAAGAGTTTTCCTGTTCTACAGTTTCTGTGTGTTACATGCCAGCCCTCGTCCAGTCCTTTATCCTCTGGGCCTGGGTGAAATTTGCAGGCTCTCAGATGTGTCAGCCAGGATTCAAGCCCAAATCACACAGCCATCATTCACAAGAAGAGAGATAGTAGGTCTCTCTGGTGGTAACACTGTTGGGTCCTCCAGAGCGCGATTATTATTCATTACAGGCACAGAAGGGCAGGCTTAATGTTTGTAATGTTAAGCTATTTTTTCTTTTTTTAGTTTCTGTTTTACTTCGGGTGTGGGGGAAACTTGGATCACTGAAAGAAACAGTAAAGGGCGTGAAATCAGTTGTGCTATTTATGGAGTAAATGGTTTAGATAAGAACCCATCAGAATTTTTCTATAGCTTTGCCAGTTTTAAATCTCTGTAACAGGAACACATCAGTGGGTTCTGGGATTTTTTTCCTGAATGTATTTGATTTACGCAGTGCATTTTATACTTCTCTGTGTTTCTGGTGAACGCTTTTAGCTCCCCATGGGACTTCTGAAATGAGCCAGTGGAGAACCTTTTCTTTTCTCTGTGATGTTGGTTGGTGTAAATGTGCCAGCGTACATGATCTGGGAGTTAAGACCTGCATTGAAGCTCTGAAATTTTACGTTTGGTGGTTCTGTCTCAAGGCCAAGAATGAACAACTGATAATATTCCCCTTTTCAGTTCCTCTGCATGTGTATTGTTGTTTAAGCTACAGACATAGTAAAATCTTTGGGCTCCCAAACTACCTTCTAGTTGTGCCCAATAGTAGCTATTCATCAATGAGGTACTCGTCTACGTACGACTTTGGAGAAGTGCTTGTAGTTAAACTGAAGAGGAAAGGCAAAAATTTCAAGAGTTACTTTTGTGGTTGATCTGTTCGTCTACCTGTTATCTATGAATATGCCTAGCCTTATGTATCAATATATTGTGTGTTTGCTTCGTGCAGTGGGATTTTCCTTACTGCCTCAGGAAGAAGCTCTGACCTCTGTGAAAGACTGCTGGGGCGATGGCCATGGCTCCAGCATCAAAGCCGCATTCAGAAACACACTTCTAGTACGTGCACTCAGTATCAAGATCTATATACGTTAGATAAAGCTGTCAGTTCTGTAACTTCCAGAAATGTAATTTCCAGGCTAGCGCAACACTGTAAGTTGTCTGATGCCAAGAGCAAAGGCCAAGTCTTCATTGCCCAAAATGTAAGTTTCATCTGTTCTACAGATACTTGCACAGTGCTGTGTGTGTCTGTACTTGCTGGCAAGGTGCCTATGAGCAGCACCAGTGTAACGCAGATGTGCCTCACCTTTCTCACTCCCTATTTCATGCAGATGCTCCAAGCTCACTGCAGTGCCATCTCCCCCTTCCACGAGCGGAGGACCCTTTGCAGAAATGTTCCTTCCTGTGTAAAGGTCGCAGTCTGCCACCACCGTGAACACTGCCTTCATCTATGAATAGTTCAGCTGAAGCCATCTTTAAGCCAGACAGAAAAATAAATCACAGTGGAAAGAGCTCTTCAGCATGATCCAGATTGCCTCAGTGTAGCCCCTTGGGACTATTCGTGCAGTGAGATACTCTTCACTGTGAATAGGAGTGACAAAATCTGGCCCATAGTTCCCCAAAAAAATAAATATAGAAACTGCCACAGAAACACGTGCAGGGGCACAGAAGTCTTTTTTCCACCCATGATTTTTCCCAGCAAGATCTCTCTCTCAGGGAGTGACTGCAGCAGTTCAAAGCTTCACTAGCATTATGGGTTGACAAGGGGAAACATTGCTGATCCATCTCAGAGAAGCAGGCGATTTGCTTCTATAAAATTACACTTAGTAAAGCTTTTGCGAGTTTGTGTCAGGCATATCTGAATCACTCATATCTCAAATGCTCTCAGTCATGAGAGGAAGAAGGGGGTCATATGAGGATGAGAAGCTATCTAGACATAAAGCATAACCTTTGATGAAGTGCACAAGCCATAGAAAGGGAACCTGTCAGCAGCTCTGTGCAGTAATCTGGAAGTACTGACTGCCAGTTTTATTGTATTTGATAGAGGTTTGCAAAACACTGAAACCCAGAAAACACAAGTTTGCATTAGTACATAGATGCTGAACACCTGGTCCCTGGTGTGGTAGGAGGATCCAGGCTTTTGTGCAAGGGGCATTTCCTTGGCAGGCTGGTTTCATCTTCCCTAGCTCTGCTGATAGCACTGCGTATTCTAAGGCAAGTCACTTGCCTGCTTGCATTCTCTCCATGCCCAGTAAACACTGGTGAGCAGGCAGGGGAAATCAGGCTGAGGTTTTCTGTGAGTGTAGAATTGGATTCCCTTGGCATAATGTTTGAGACCACTGACTCAGCCTTAAAAACCAGGTGCTCTCATCCCAACGGCATGAATTAGCCATGGTAATCTTTGCAAGTGGAGCAGTAAGTGACAAAACTGCTGGCCAGATAAGGGCATGTGGTGCTGTTTTTAGAAATATTAGTGTGTTTCTCTAATAGTTTCATTGTGTTGCACTCATTTGCCAGGGCTTATTTCACCTTTCATTTGTGCACTGTGTCCGTGCAGTGCACCGAGGCTCCATCTTCATTTTTGCCTGCAACAAAATTTCTTTCTTTAGAAATACCTCTAGCATTGGGGGAGAGAGAGAGATGATTTTTGTTGCTGCTGTTGTTAACCTCAGATAACTCTTCAATTCTTTTCCCCCTTTTTCTTTTTGCCTTTTTTTTTTTTTTTTTTTTTTTTCAATNAGTTACAGATCCCAGATGTCAAATAGCAGCAGCAGCTGGCTGCATGGCAGATCCCTTAGGCTGCAGCTGGGTGAGCATGAGCACTTCTGAACTTATTCTAGCTGTGTCATATAGATGGTCTGCAGTTTATCTCTCTGAGCTGTCATGCTCTTCAAATACCCCTAGCTTCTTTCTTTCGTTCTCTTATTCTGGTAATACATGGAGCCTGAAAATTCAGCCTTGGAGAAATCTCTCATGTATTGTGTACAAGGTCTGTGGATCAAAAGGATGGCATATGTGTGCATTATTCCTTTTACATAACTAAATGATTCAATTAATAAATAATACCAAATATTCCCAATACAGTATTAAATTAGGGATGACTCTGTCCTTGAATACCCTGTATCTATGACAATAGCACTCTTGTATGAAGATGAAAGGAGAAACGTTAATTCAGGAAGTCTGATCTCTCTCTTTAAAATTATGTACTCAGTGTCCAAATTACTTGAATGGTACTTTTCTCTTCATAAAGTTAATGTGAGTAGGCTGATTGAATGTGAATGACAGAATAGAGCTTCATATTTCAACAAAAGAGACAAGCTGAATTAAGAGTAAATTTTCAGTAGAAGAGTGCATGCACAATATACTGTATTATCTAAAAAGGAGAATTAAAAGCAAATTAAAACCTCTTATTTGCCTCACTGGATATATTTTTAGGAGCACCTGTGCTGGTGAATTTTCTTGCTAGTTGTGCTGTACATCACATTTAACCAAATCCTTTTAGTAATGTGTTGTAGCGCTGCCAAGATTACCACTAACATTAATGAAATCATAACAAAGGTATGGTTTTGCTTTTAACTACAATGTATGTTTTGTAAAAGCAGTATAATTTGAAAGTAAAGTATAATTTAGATATTCTGATTAAACTTTAGTATCCTTACTCAGGATGAATAAAACCTTGAGAGCTGAATTATTTCATCTCAGATTATTGGGGCATATGCTTAAAGCTTCAAGGTAATATTTCAAAATATCATTTACTAATAATTTACCTCTCCGGTACTGTCAAGGATATTAACCAACTTGAAATAGTTTGTTCTAGAAACAGAATTGCTCATTGACTCAGACCTCTTCTTTCCCTTTTGGGCAGCATCAAGACAATAGGTTTCAGCAAGTGAGGCAAATACTCTTTCTGTAAATGATCTAATCATTCTGGTGCTCTACTTTATCTCATTTTTGTTTTCTTGAAATATTACCTGCAGCTAAAATGGAGGTATTTGAGTCCCGTTCTTATTGCACCTTTCAAGAATTGTTGATTGTGCTTGAACACACAGTGCAGAATCCAGCTCAGAGCTCTGGGAAAATGCAGAAATGCCATGCAAAAGTAACTATAAGCCCACAGAATTTTCAGCGCCAATAAAGGCAACTCCACTGTCATTTATTTTAAATCTAAATCAGTGTACATGTTTCTGCTTTACAGTCACTGAATTATGTTTTGTGCATTATCTCTGAGTGGGGCAGTCATATAGCCTTCACTTGTGTGGCTTCCTCTAGCTGCTTCTGCGTAACTCTTAGTTCATCTTGCTACTTCCTACTCCCAACCTTCAGCTTCCTAGAGATGCTTCATCTTTTCAACTTTCCAAAGGACATTGCAAGGCGGATGTCAATACATGCCAGTCTCACTGAAGTTACTAATGCTTCTCTCCCTAGCGCAAAGATACTTTTATTCTCCCTTCCTAAAGGAAGAGCGATGTATTGATCAATGTTGATGCTTCCTCTTGATGAAACCATGCACAGTAGAGCTGTTGTGGTACTTCCTTATAGGAGACTAGTCTGAGTGCATTCATGATTTCTCTGTCCTTGCCAGTCCAGAACAGAAACCTTCTGTTTTTCTCTTGTCTCCCCAGCAGCTCTTCTTCCCCTGTTACAGTTCTGAAGGAGGCACTCGATGCAATTGTTCAGCTCCTTTAATCTCATTTTTTGTTGTCAGTAAAGTCCTGCTGGTCCTTTGTTGTGCTTCCAGTTGGTCAAATTCCTATTCTCAGTCTCACACGACTGACTGATGAGATAGAGTGGCAAAACATCTTGACTGCTCTGAAACAGACTATTGGAAACCTGCAGAAACATTATCTCCTAAATGTTTCTCCACGCTCTGTTTCACGTCTTTCAGCAGGAAGCTTTGTTCCAAAAGCTCTTCCAAATTATCTTTTTTCCTATCTTATTTTTGGATTTTTTTTATCAGTTTCTTTCTGATTTGGCTATATATATTCAGGAGGTACAGTTATATCTAAAAAATGTACAGATAATCCAGAAGCTTCATTCAACACTTTGTAACACCTAAGAGAGTCAGAAGTATTCCACTTAGAAATTGGGTAATACAGGAAACTTCTCTTGGTTTTTTTTCCCCTCGTTTTTTCCACCTGCATCAGATATCAATCATTTAATCTCCAAATCTTATGCTTTGTCTTGCTTTCAGCTTGTCTAAATTGCTGACCACCACCGTCATCTTTTTTTCCCAAGCTTTTGATCATATTTGCCTCTACTTTAAGCTCTTATAATATAAATTATATAATATAATATAAATTATTCTGTTAATTCACTTCAAAGAGTTTTTCTTCTATCTGCCTGCTTAATCTTCTCCTCCTATCCAACTCTCTCTATCCTTAAGCCCTAGTTTCTTACATTGTGTTATGTTACTGCACAACTTCCCCTATGATTTCAACGGTCTTGATCGTTCTACTTCCTTTTTTCATTTTGTTTCTCTAAAGCCTTCCACTGAAGTAAACATACTTCTAGTTATTGTCTTCAGCAGAAAGAATACCAAGCTCCACGTGTGTCACTGCAGGACTGTTATATATGTGATACTGAACTAGTTTGTGCTTTGCTTTGTAAATGCTTCTGATCATGCAGGCTACTTCTCACCTGAGCTTACTCATGGAAACTCAGTACCAAGAAGGTAGATCACCTGGTGGCAATGAAAATTTATAATGTAGAGCTTTTTGTTTAGATTTTTTTTCCCACCATAAAGCATTGTCGTAGTGCCATGAATTGTATGTTAGGAAAGAAATTCCAGTATGCCAGAGATGCAAGATTTGTGGTTCAGATATGATACATTAACTGTACCGTATTAAAATAATCCTTCTGAAAGAACCCCCTAACAGTACAGATGGAGAAGAAATGTGGAGGAGATCCGTCCTGGGGAACATGTAAGACAAACTGTGATATTCCAGCTTTCGTGTTTCCATGGGATGAAAGATGGTGTTTTGCATGAAATGTCTGGAAACAGATAAGTGGGTTCTTCTGTAGGTGAACCTGTGTTTCTTTAATGGTGCTACTATTGCACAAAATGACAAAGGAAATTGCATAGGATTTTCTGTCTGAAGAGGAAATGTAAGTCATAATAGGAAAAAAACAAAGCCAGCCAAGAAGAAACATGTCATTAAGAAGTGGCATTGAGCTTACTGATACAGCCTAAAGGAAAACATATATCAAGTAAAAACATGGTACTTCTATTCAAGTGATAACAACTGTATTTAAACACTGTATTAAAATGCTTGAATTGGAAGACACTCAGTGCCATGGTGTGACATGTCTCTGTTTCAATAGAATAGTCTGAACCCGGGTTTGTGTCTTAAATAATATGTAGCACCTCTGCAGCTTGTTGCAGAATTCAACGCGTGTGTACCTGAAAAGTTCTCTTTGCATGGCCTATGGATGTATTATATGTAGTAGATCATGATGAAATACTGCTCTAACCACAAAACCACAAGTATCTGCAGCTCAAGAGAGTATCTCTTGACTGATGAGGGGAAAAGAAAAGAAAGAAAATATTAAAATATTTCTGTGCATGACAGAACCAGTCATTCATGTGGCAGATACCACATTATTTATTCAATGCATATTTTGATTGCCTGGTGGTGTTCAGGACTCCTGTGAGTGATATTACCTGGGCAACAACTGACTGCTCCATCATAATTCTCCATTAGGATAAAGCCACAAAGCAAGGAAAAGCCCGGAGTTAATTTGAATAAAAGATAGAGAAAGGCATGTACTGTGAGCTGCATTCCGTGACAGAGTCTTAATGTTGTGGAAAAATGCTAATTTAATCTGTTCAGTAATGCTGGTGAGCTTTCTAATGTCATTCAATACAACTTTGTATTAGCATTTTCTCCGTCCACATTCTCTTCATACATAATTATATATTTTCAGGTTGTTTGGTCAGAGAGGTGACACAACCAGAGAGTCTCTTGCAGAGACTGCAAGATGTACTGTGCACAGTAAATGATGATGTCAGATAGCCATTTTTATAAAGATGATAAAAAGGAAAACCTCTAGGCAAACTGGATTTTCTATTTGAAATTCTGAGTTGATTCTGCATGAAGCCACAGTATTGTATAGTAATTTTCTTTTTCCTATATTTTCCTTTTAATTTTTCAGTAAATGATGAATCTAGTTACCAATTCCATATTTAATCATTTTCATAGAGATCAAAATCCCTTGGAATATGAAGCACTCCTTAGCATGTATTTTGTAATTAGCTGTAAAAATTTACATAATGAATTAAGTAGTTCATTTATGAACGTGATGTGTGTCTGTGTATATAAGCCACGGACCCATGCTCAGTGCCTATGATAAGAAATCCTCAGCTAATCAATTCCTGTCCTGGAGCCTTTGAGCCTTCCAGTTAGCTCTACTCAATCATCTCAACAAATTTAACATGGTTACGAGGTTGCTAAGTGTTACAAATTAAAATAGTAGCATTTTTACACTTCTATTGCATGTGCTGTCCATAGTCACTACTACTGGAGCAAAGCCACGAGGAAAACCTGACCAACCGTGTCTTGTCAAAGACGTAATGCAGAAGAATACCCCAACTACATTCATACCCAAGTCTGGTATAATCTAATTTCTCAGTTGGGAACTGTTGCCTCCAAATCTATGCATCTGAGTACATTTTTTTAAAAAACTTTTAACAGTATTAAGCGGCATTCACCACTTACAGGCCATAGTGTGGCAATGTTTTTTTCCTATGACTGACAAGTCAGTGGAAAAAGCCTGTAGCATCTGAGATGATGGCACAGTCCAAGGATGACACAACTGTTGACCAACTTACATTGACAACTTCAAGTTGTACCGGGGCGGGAAGAAAATACATGAAGGGAAGAGTTTTCATTATAGGAAATAACTGTGGTAGTTTCGACTGACTAACGATATTACTCTAAATCTTCCTTTAGAGCCAGTGTTTGTTTACATCTTAGGAGCTTCTGAAGTACTTGGTGATTTTCTAGACGCTGCAGTAGGGGAATTGAAAGAAGCTGTCCTGTTATTTGAAAAGCCCAGCTGAACATGAAGTCACTGTAGCTATGACTCCTGCTGTCTTGCAAAGGGTGATGTGCCCGCTGAGGAGTCATCAGATAACCACGACAGCTCTACTGGGTAGCAAAGTAGGACTAAATGTAATGGCCAGAGGAGTGAAGCGAACTCATTTTGTAGTGGATTTGCTTCTCCGAACACTGAGACAGCCTGAAACTGGGGCTATGCCCTGCCCTGCCTAAACGGCACATCCAAGGCGTTACTTCTCTCGTTTAGAAGATGGGTGTTCTTCATTAAGGCATGTTTGCTCATCTTAATAAGCTGTGTGAATCTATTAAGTAGGGAGGCTTGACTTGAATTGATTTGCTTTGTTTAAACATGCACTAGCTTTTGCTCATGTATATAGCTCATAAAAAAGAAACCTGTTTGAGTTTAGCCCAGTATCCCATGATGATTACTTAGATGTGCTGTCATAGCCAAGAGCTTTGAGTCTAGGATTTTGTTGGCAGCAGTGCAGCTGCAGTAATTACAATGATATGGAAAACTGAACCACAATTTGAAAACCAAATGGACTATTGCAACTCCTTCAGTTCAGAGATTGCTGAGTAACGTCCATTCAATATAGGTAAAAGTCATGATGCTTTAGTATTTTAAATAATTAATGTGGATCAAATCTATTTCAGAAGCCATTCTCTAGTTTAAGCATGCAGGTAGGAGGTTTATTTAGCTGTTTTGCTTAACCAACCACTTAGGAGTCAAGTAGAAGTTTTAGTGAAATTAATTTTGGCTCGTTAATACTTACAAAAGCCTTTGAAGGAATTTACGGCCATATATTTGTGAGATTTTATTCATACAGGCTGAGGAACGACATCCTTTTGTCTCATAAGCAACTTCTCTTGTGAAAAGTATTTCAACAACTTTTTGAACCTGTCAGCAGTATTTTTTTCTTGATCAGGGCCTGGAAAGGCAGATTTATGGCTTGGATTTTCAATAGCTCCTGCCAGAGTGAGGCACTGAATCCCCCTGAACGCTGTGTGCCCTGAATTCTGATCTTTCACATCGACTAAAGCTGTCACATGTAATAATAACAAAGAGCAATGTGAATTTGGCATGCACAACTGTGGCCTTGATTCAGTCAGTGGGGATAAGAAGCAGTTTTTGACCCAGCTCTGGCTGGAACTCAGAGCGTTGTATTCAGCACCTTCTTTGAGGCTGAATTCAGATTTCTTAGTCGGGATTTCTTTCAGTGGAAAAGCAGTTAATTTGCTTAATTCAAATATTTTTATTTGTAAGATATTATTTGCCCATATTCTAAATAGTTCTTATTCCGCTGGTGACAACCAGAGATTGAAAATACCAGCCTTTCACTGGAAAGTCTGCCTGTGAGTGTACCAAACTTGATTCCATTTCTGCAATTTATACTCCACTCCTACTATAAATACTTGTTTAGTACTTGGTCTGAACAATGTTGACTTTGAGAGAATGATGGCAGTGCAGGAGAAATGGATATAATTTGAAAGCTGGATCCTTTTGTGGTTGATTGTAATGTATGAACAAAAGAAAACTGACGTGCTGTGGTGAAGTGATCTGTAATCATATGAAAGAAGCAGTTGAAAAGCAAAATGAAGTCTGAGAATGGATCTTTTCTGAAAAAAAACATGGTTTTTTATATGACTGGTATGTTTTTCCTCAACACACAACTGTATATCTGATGTAATCGAAGAATCAAGAAAAATGACATTGCTGAATAATTTCTGGTAATTAGCTTAAACAGAGACAGACTTATGGAGATGCATGCTATTTTGAGCAACCAGTAATTGTATTAGCTACGCCTCACAGACGAACTTTGTCTTCTGTTTAACAGCAGGTTCGCCATCCTGTCTAACCAGGTTGTTTGGTAACCTTGAAGAGATGATTTTCTGCTTTTGAGAGAATGTTTGAAACCTGTGGATATGATTTTTATGTATTTGGGCAATCAATCAATTTTATTGCTTGGCTGCCTTCCCAGCTCCTCGTTGCTTTTGCTACTTAACTTTGCGTCGAACAAGCAAATAAATGTTCTAATTGTATATAAAGAGAACTGGTTTTATTGTCATGTTTTGAATTCTTAACAACAGCTTAAAGTATTGTAGCTATATCCTATCAGCATATTGTGGCAAGTCTTGTGAATTAATTTCAGTAATGAGTATGACGAAAATGCCACTAAAACCCTGCCTTACAGCTCTGACATATTTTTCATAGCTATTTCCTTGTAGTTTTCATCTAACGAGGATTCATTTTCCTAGAAAACGAGTTTCTCACTCTGTTTTGTAACAGCACAGTGTTTCCGAAAAGCGCTGGTTTGAATTGCACTGCAGCCTCCGTTCGTCTTCCACAGTTTGGGCGTCTTAAGGGCAAAGGAGGCTGTCAACATGTTTGATACCTGCTGACACAAGGAGCAAAGGGTCCTTCGCAGCAGAAGCAGGGTGCTTGGCCCACACAGCACCCGGCGGGCAGCGCAGGGTGCAGCCGCGCAGGGCAGCGCAGCGGGTACACGTGCCCGAGCAGGCAGCGGGCATCTTCGGTACGGGCACAGAAACTGCCCCGGGGAGAAACCATTCAATAAATAGTATCTGTAACCTCGCTAGGCCAGGTGTGGAAGGAGGTATTATCCAGGCACTCCAAACTGAAATTTGCTGCAGCTCTCTGAGACGCAGCTAAAGCTGGTTTGTTTGCCATTTTAATCCCTGTCACCTCCTCTCCTTTTCAGTTGCTTCATATCTTCTTTGTGCTTGATCCCATACCAAGGTACATTACTTGGAAAAGCTCAGTAAAAATCTGGTCAACTGCTTCTGAGCTGCGTGAATGGCGCTGATGCAAATTGCTGGCTGGAAAATGATGTTTCATTGGAAGTGGTTGGCTTTGGCGGGGGGGCGTGGAGGGAGGTGGCTCCAGTTGGCAGAGTTACAGTTTGGCCTGGAAAAGAAAGAAAAAAAAATCTCACCCCCCAAATTACATACCTGTTAAATTGGTTAAATTGCTTGCTTTGCATTAGAATAATTTCACTGTTAACCTTAATAAATTGGGATAGCCCATAGGCTGCACAAAAGTAAGTAGGCAAGTCAAGGACTTGCCTTAACTCTTCTTCTATGTACTCCTGTTAATTGTATGCATCAATCCCTTTTTTCCTAAAAAAACCCCCAACTCTAAACCAAAATTGGATCAAAAAAGTATGACCCTAAGATTAAGGAAATCAAGAATGCATACTTTGTGCAGTGCTGTGAAAAATAAAAAAAATGAGCAGCACATTAAACCCCTGAACTGTGAATATACATACTTTTTTTAATGACACTCCGAAAATCAGACCTGATGCAACAAAATTACATTGGACTTGATGATCTTAAAGGTCTTTTCCAACCAAAAGATTCTGTGAAAATATATATGTGTGTACATACATGTATGTATACGCACATATAAGGTATTGGAAAAACTGGGGAAAGTGTAAGGGTGGATCAAGGAAATGACTGAACAACTGGAGAAAGTGCCTTAGAGGGAAACTTAGGTGTTACCCAAGTATTTGCCAAGTGTATTTGCTTATGCACAGCTCTACATCAAATTCCAGACCAGAGCCAGCTTGCATTCTGCCAGTTTAGACCCCAGGCAAAAAATCTGTGTTCAGTTTCTGTCTGACCCTGTCGATTTTTCCTGGAATAGCACAGTCCATTGTCATAAATTTTAAGAGAAAAAATGCAAAAGGTACTAAAACTAAAGGGCTGTTAGCAGCAGTGGGGGGAAAAAAGCATAACAAAAGCAATTAAGAACATGTTAGGGAGAGTTTGAAAACTAACTAGTTATAATACAACATTTCCAATGGTTATAAAGGTGATTGTATGATGTGTGGTCTCCTGTGAAGACTGGAACTAGATCTGAAAACTCAGGGGGGTAGTTATTATCTGACCTATGTCCCTCAGTTAAAGGCAGACAAGGCCAAATGAGAAATCAGCTTTAATAAAAAGGGTGATAAAATATAAAAATAAAATAAATGCAATAAAAATTTCCAGAAGAGATGGATTTTTCATCTTGTCTAGGCTTAGATCAAAATAGACTACCTTTGTGAAAGAGGGGCTTCTAGTTCTGAAATATAAATTAATGAGCTCACTGAGTCTCTGAGAAAACTGTTATGATGCAAATAAGAAAAGATATAGATCAAGATAGTTAGATGGGTCAATGGGTTCTTAGGAAAAGAACAAAAGCTGGGATAGATAAGCAGGTAAATCAGTTTCATTTTTCAGCATCATAGTAGAAGTAGAATAGCAGGCGTAAAAAATGCAGTCTTTCGTGGATAATTTTCGTTATGTCTGGACACCTGCTTTTAGAGGAAACAGTAACGTCGCTAGCTACTACTTTTCAAGATACCTCTGACTTTCTTATTACTAATAAATTACACATAACTGCTAGAAATTATGATTGAAAAAAGTGGGAAATAGAAATGTTTTTATAGTTCTTGTCATACTTGTTTATTCTAATCATCTAGGCAAATATTCAGATTCCCGTATTTCTGATACAGTCAGTGAAGGAAGGTCACCTTCCAGATCTTCCTTTGAAAGAGCCCACCATCTTCTTCTGACCACCAGGAAACCAAAGTGCCTCTCCAAAGCACTGAAGTTGGATGTGTAGGGTTTGGGGTATGGACTTCTTTTTAGAGAACAAAGTGGGGTTTGTTTTTTTTTTCTTTTCAGCTTTCCTTGTATTTTTCTTATCCTGTCCGTATCTGTTCTTTCTATCCTGTAAAATATCTGTTCGTTTCAGTAGGAACAGAGTTATGCCAACACTACGTGTATTGGGAAAGTGCTCCAAATGAATAAAAGTGGGAGACAGAAAGAATACCCAAATGCTAATACCCCACTGACTTTCTACATATTAATAAGCCAATTAATTCCTGCTTTTATACAACCGTAAGAAGGACCAAAACCATTTTGTTTTATCATTAAATTTCTGATAATAAACGTGTTAAGTACTGTGTTCAGACCATTGCATACAAGACTTGCAGTTAATGTATAATTAACTCTAATTTTCAAGCAACTTCTGCTTGTTTTCTGTATGCATTTCATTAAAATGCTTTCCAACATAATGGCATTTCATTAAGGGAAAAATAGAAAACAAAAAACACACACAACCTACTTGCTGTTCATCTATTTAAACATGCCCTGCATTTTCAAATCCATAAGCATGATGCCAGAGTAAGAACATGTTCACATGTGACAGCACTGGTGTCTAGTGAATCCTGTGAGACGTCAGGATTCTATTCATGAACTTTGAATGGGAAGGGTCAGAGCAAGCTTTTCTATCCAGACCATTGGTCACAGGTCCAATGGGATGGTGATGACCTCCTTAATGTTCCGCTGATTGCTGTGAGATCCCCCAGGTCTGGTAGATCCTGGAGAAGAAATGTAGAGCAAGATGTATGTTTAAATAATAGGTCGGAGATTAGGGCCAAAAGAGGGTTATCTGACTTCACAGGTAGCTGGAGGAAGTAGGACACAAGCTAGCAGGTGGTTGGTGCAGATGTAGCCATCAGTCATGGGCAGATGGATTTCAGTTACCCACTGTGGGTAAAGTCAAGCAAGCTTGCGCAGAGCACCAGTGCAGGAACTATCTGAACATTGGAGAAAAATTCTTCCTTCACTGATAGGTGCAAAATATGATGGAATAGGCAGAGAAGCTTTGAATTACCAATTCAGTCTCCCATTGTACCTGAGAGTGTGGTAGAGGAGGATGTGATAGGACACTAGAAAAAGAAATCACAAGTCAAAAGAGATACGATGGATCAATGGAGATTGTGATAGGACATACACGTTGGTAGGACAATGTATGATAATGACGAAGGAAGTACAAAAATAATATAATATAGGCTTGTGTTAATAAAGTTTATCAAACAGGAAGGCAGGAATAGTATCAAATGTTAAAGATGTTTGCAGTCAGGGCAGTAAGGTTTATTCTCATGGCTACATAGTTCCAGGACTGGCGTTTGCTGCCAGGAAATTGGCCAAGCCAGAGCAGCTACACATCCATGACGTGCTGTTTGTGGCTGAGACGGTGCATCTGGAGCAGAATGCAAGTCAAAAATAGAGGTGCAGCCCTCCAAGAGCTAGGTACTGCTTACATGTTGTAGCATGACAAAACTTGAAAGAAGTTTTAAAATCATTATTACCATTTAAAAAAAGCAAATAAAACAAAGAAAGAAACCTCTATTGCACACAAATCCAGACCAAAAAAAACCCCCAAAACCCAACCCTCTTCGTGCTTATCTTTTCTAGTAGTTCCTCATGGCCACTGAAGCATTTTTGAGAAAAAGTTGTTCAAAACTTTGCTATCTAATTTACCGTCTTCCAACTAATTCAAGCCCAATTAACTGTTGCTGTTGTATTCTTGGCATTACTATACCTTATCATATATTGTGAAAACTGTCTTAATTTTCTTTTGCATTCTTGACATGTTTTACCTGTTTTTTTCCATTTGGTGAGATCGGCAACCTTTGCCTCAAAATACTGCCCTTTCTTCTGCCCTCCCATTTTGCTTCCTATATTCCACCAAAGATCTAGCAAAGAAGAAGTGGTAGTGTGTTAAAAAGTCACTGTGATATTTGGTGGTGACTTTTTCCTATATGCCCTGTATGGAGGACAAAGAGCATTATTTAAATGTTAACTTTTCCAAGCCTGTCATAGTTGATGTTTCCCTGGACTGGTATGATGAGACTTAAAAGAATTTTAATGGCAGATTTGCCAGCATGGCTTAGTTGAACATTTGATATTAAATTTTAATCATCTCAAATGAACCTCTGTGTGGTGCAATGAAATTCAGCAGAAGTATGGTGTGCTAATAAGTGGCAAAGTGTTAATACCAAGATGCTTTTTGTCTGTCTGGTATCAAAAGGCTTCCCTCAGCCACAACATAAAATAAGTTTTCAGCTATAAACTCAAAGCTCATCTGTTAAAAATAACTGAGGAAAAGGAGGACATCAGTGGATTCAGTGTTATTAGGATGACTAAAGGTGACAAAGATAAGCCACTGCTGTAGCGGCTTATGCTTTCATATATCCATGAAAAAGATAAATGATCCTAAGATGTATTTGGTGGATGCATACCCAAAGGAAATTAGGAAATATCAGTACCAACTTATGTTGAATTCCATCTAAAATACAGAGTACTGTCCTGCTCTGCGTGTTCAATAAAGTGAACACACACTGAAATAGAGGTTTTTAAAAATCATTTAAAATAATGATTTTAAAACTTCTTTCAACAAAAAAAGACTAAATGAACTTGGCTGGTTTGCCCAAAAATAATTAAATGTGAGAGAGGATACTCTTGCTGCCCATGGGTACGTGAATGGGGCAAATAATAGTACAAAAAAATTTACAGTAAAAGACAATTTACAAAACCAATGAGGTATAAACTAACCATTAGTAAGTTTAGGCTACAAGTTAGTTTCCCATCAGCTGGAGAAGTGAGATTATGGATCAGGCTTCCCGTAACTACCAGAGAAAGTAGAAGCTGATGAGTTTATGAAGGGATATGACATAATGCATGGGGATATACCCATGATTTGTGAAGGTCTGCTCACTCCATGCTTCTTAACTTTAACTGCAAATAGGTTGTTTGTACGTAACCTTATGCAGTAAAATAAAAATCAGAGTCTCCCAGCTCTTTTGCTTTCTCTTCCACAAACCCAGACAAAACCATAAGGATTAGATAACATCTTTTATTGTTTATTATTGCAGTGATTTCTATAGCTCAGCCAAGATTGGGGCTCCCTTGTGTAAATAGAAGGTGATTAAAGAACTTGCAATAAATAATTTACCACTAATTAAAGTAAGTCAGCCATTAAATTAATTTAGAAAATTGCCATTGTATTTTCACTCATAGGAGTTCTTAATAATTATTTGTCACAGATCAATTTTAGCATTTCAATAGAGAAAGAATTAATTACAAATGTATATAATTATTTTGCTGTATTTTACCCTTGTTGATAAACTCTGGCAATTTTGCTTACAAAGCTGTTTGAAACCTCATGTTCAAGCAGCTCTCAAACATTCAAATAGTACTGAATACTTTCTCCAGCTAAAGCTGCATTTTAATGGATTGAGGACAGAGACTGCTGGAATAAGTGTGATAAGTGGCCAGGAAATAGCTCATTGGTTACAGAGATGTCGTCTGCGTGGTCTGATGATTTTTGGATGCTTTTTCAAAATTCATAATGGTTTTTCCCACTACATTCTTTTCAGGTAGATTGGGTAATGTAATATGAACTTTGAATTAGAAATTTTTCAGTTACATGCTTTGTTGTGAATCTGATAGTCTTACCATTTGTTATCATCACAGACCAAGTATACGGGCCATTCTTGTACACGTAATACATCCTTGGTATGCTATCCACATTGCCTTGCAGAAATGCAGAGCTGTGAGCAGATAACTGGAAGTCGTAGCATTTGCCACACTAATGTGTCGTTATTTGCCTACTTTGATGTTCTTGCACATGATAGCTCATCCTTTTGCTTCAAAGGGATCCCACTAAACTGTAACTGCAGTAAGGGCCTACGGGAATCTCTCTATTTGTAGGAAAAATCACACATTTTTTTATGGCTCTTCTAATCATGTGATGTTTTAAATATGTAAGCCATGCTGCATGATAATCTTTCCTGACTCAACTGCATAGTTAGGTCAGGGTTTTTCATGACTAGTGGCCTTTCTACAATTGTCTTTTATAAGGCTCTGCGGTCTGTGTTTTTCTTTCCGAGTGTTTGAAAGGAGTGAGATCTGCTCTAAAAGGGAAAGTGATAAGTTTTGGTCGCTTGGACAGTATTAGAGCTTTTCCTGCTGTTTCTAGAAGAAGTTGAGTGATGTTGAGAAAAATACATTTTAAAAACGTTTTTCTTATGGATTTGTAACCTAAGAAAATTAAGTTGGAATATCTATGTATGATCCAGTGCACTTTTAAGGTTCCACTAAACCAGGCATGGTGTTTGACCTGCATTTGATTTTGGAGCTACGTTGGTAGAACTTTTTGTTAAGCCATTGGATTTTCATTCCAAATTAAAGTTTCCTTCTTCCATCCTGCTTGTGCTTTTGCAGAGCACTTCAGCTTCCAAGGTGCGTTACAGAATTAATACCACTTGTATACTTTTCTTTTTTTTTTTACAAAGAGTATCTCTAAACATTCTTGGATTCCAAGTCTGACTTATTAATAGGTGGCTTTATCACAAGCTGATCACAGTATAACAGAAGTTTTCAGATAACCTCTGAGACAGCACAGATATATTCTTTAAATTGTATAAGTACCGACTGTAAGTTCCTCTCTTGTGTCGGTCATCAGTTTTGTCACTGCCCCACTAATAACTTGGTCTTATTTCCCCTCTTGTAGTTAAAACAAAATCTTGTAGTTTAAAGTGACAGAGTAGATGTTTCTGCCAGGAATTAATGCACGACACACATTCTTCTTGAGATGTGTATTTCCAGCCACTAGAAAGATTGCTCCCACTGTTTCATAAGTACCAGACACATTCTCTTCCCCCTCCTTTCATTGAAAAGCTCCAGAACACAGAATTCAGTTGGAAGGAGGGATGTGTAATTTACGCCCTCCCTTACCATAAGCAAAACCAGATTTTAAAGAGGGACTAAAATAATACAATTATGAAACTGCAGTAGAGGGAAATAGAGAAGCGACACAGAGGAGGAAAGATTTTGCCCTGGATTTCTGCTTCAGTCTAAGCTGTCCTGCCAGGTATTATGCAAAACACACCACGACCCTACTCCCAGGAAAAAAAGGAGCAGCATACACTGGCCCTTCCTAAGAGGGGATTCACTTCAGCCACCAAGCATAGTAGTTGGGAAGCCAAGGGCAAAGGGGAATAAGAAACTGCTGTTGTTGTGGGCAAACTAACCCTGTCAATCTAGAGGAACATGGAAGGACTCCCTGCTCCGAGCATGGAGTACAAATGTCTTTTACTCAACTTCATGGGTGAAACATAACCTGTAACTTTTGAAATGTCATCAGCGGTCACTCACATACCTTGATTGCACACTCTGCCTTTTAATGGTTGCTGCTCACTCTGACTGAGGTAAAAAAATTATTGGCTGGATATTGTAGCCACGGTTGCCAGTGATAAAATAGGTGTCAGCATTGGTAATTCTGAAAAAAAAAAAAATCAGTTTTTGAAAATCTTTGCTGATGTACTAGTTGCATACACAGGTTTTTTGAGAGAGTTTTGAAAACAGTCCTACATTAAAGTACTATAAAATCATAGCTGTGAGTCACAGCTTGTGCAGAGACAATGTAACTTCTGCTTATGTTAAGAGAATGCATCTCAAAAGAGCAATGATCAAAACCAGGTTGATTAGAGCTAAAGAATGTAGTAATTTGGAACAATGCAAGTCAAGCATCTTAAAGGGTTTGTTTTCTGTTAGAAATTTAAATCTCCTAAAAAGCATTGCCAAGCTGTAACAAGTCCTTTATTCCACAAAACCAAAATGATGTGGAAAGTGAATATTGCCCTCCAGCAAAATTACATTCCAGGTTGCCCAAATGTCTTAAATTGTTCTCTGTTCTCTATGGCTCGGGCTTCCCTTTCTTCCTCATTGACTTAGCTGAGGCAACAGCAAAGAGATGTCTTCAGAGAACAAGAATGCAGTTGTTTCCAAAATAGGGACAGGAAATATTTGTGATCGATTTACCTTTTTCTTCATGAATTTCAGAACAGTTTAATAGAGAACTGGTGTTAGTGAGCCTGAAGTCTTTCTGCTTCACCTCATTCTCTTTGGGAAGGTAATTTTAAAACAGAAATGAAGGCTGAATACTGTGGGAAGTCATCCATGAAGACTGTTTGGATGTGTAATATAGATAGCTGTGCCTATCAAGAAGGAGCAAATTACAACTTTCTCACTGTGAAGTCCAGAAAATTTGAAGATATGTTATTAGACAGTTACTGAACCGTTTGGGTAGGGACCGATGAAACTCTGCCTGGATAATGTCAGGTGAATCTCTGCTTAGGAAATACCAATAAACTTGCAGTTTATAAATCTAAGTATTTCTCCAAGGAGACATAGTAGGGAGCAAAGAAATTCTCCAGTGGTATCATGATCAACTCTTCACCCCCTTGGTGATCATGCAAGATAACCACTGTTGTCCTTTCTCATCAGAGGACAGGAAGATACAACTGTGGCCACACAGGTTTTCCAGATCTCAAGATAACTAGCTCCGTGGAGAAGAAGTAGCATCCTTGTTTCTTGCTAGCTTCCCTCACCTAATAGCTCATCAAACTGTGCTGTAGCTCATCAAGAAATTATAGGTTTGACTCGGGAATGAGTAACTGTAGGGTCAGGCCCTGGCTCACCTGGGAGGTCAGAAAGATGGGCTATACTGGTGCTGATCTGTGCAACACCCAGCGTGGGGCAAGGCTCCCTCTTCTTGCTGGGAGCTGTATGCTACAAGTGTGGGCATACTTCAGCCATTCTCATGGGGTTTTTTTCCACCTTGCTGTCTGTAGGCCACATCGTTGCTGAGCTTTTTAGAAAGATTTCGGGGTAATTTCTGTCTAAAATGTAATCAACCCTCTTTAATTCAGGTCAAGACTTATACCGTTCCCAGGCTCGCTGGAGAGGGGATGATGCCTCCCAGCTCTTACATGCAGCAGTGCCTTGTGCTGTTGTGCTCTGCCTGCAGCCTGTGTAGAGCTGCTGCCAGCAGCTGCGAATGGGATGTATTTCTCAGGAAAGCAGAAGCTGATGGTTTGCTGTAAGGACAAACCTCCTGAAAGAAGATTTCTTCTGGAGAGCATGGAGATTGGGAGGAGAGGGTAAGGGAAGATGAGGGAAGTGAAGCGACTGTGTGTGAAAGATGACTGGATGGGGATTAGTTCCTCCTTTGATGATTTTGGAGACTGAGCAAAGGAAAATCCTTAGTTTTCTGCATCCATTAAAGCTATCAGGACAAGCAATATGAAGAAGTCGAGTACAGGGTGGAGGGGTCCCTTGGGAGAGTACCCTAATGTTTCTGAGAGGCTAATATTTGGATTCAGAGAGTATTTCTAATCCAAACATCATTTGTATATTAAAGCTGTTTCAGAGCCCAAGTGGCATCTGGACATTTGCCTCTTCACATCCACTAGCTACCGCCACCATTACAGTGCAGATGGCGGTATGTCTGCCTTGGGGTATAACTTATAACAGGGAGTGAAGGTCTGCAGTTGCCAGAAACAGAATTATCAACAGCCAAGGGTCTGAAAAAGTGGAAAAATTAAATAGAGATAAATCACGGGGCATTGATGGCTGCCATCCAAGTAGTCTGAAAGAACCAAACAACAAAGCAGCCAAGCTGCTAACCCAAATATATAATTTATCCTTAAATGAGCGCTCTACCTGCCCATTAAAAATGTGTTGTTCCAGAGCTTTATACACAGCTAGCCAAATTTACTTCAGCCCCAAAAATAGTGGTTGAGGAGATCTGTGTCACTTTTGTGAAGTAACCGGAGGAAGCGCGCAGCCTCTGTGCCCACGCGGGAAGCCGGGGCTGGGTGGTTGCTCCGAGTGTCACCGCGGTCCTGCTCCCCCCTTTCCCCCAGGCAGAGCTGACACACTTTCCCAGACGGGTGCTGGATCAGCTGCGCTGCCCTTTCCTGGACAAGGGAGGGGAGGTGGGAAGGGGACCCACCACCCTGCCCAGCGCTGGGGTGGGTTGTACAATGCACACCATGGCATCGGAGGCTGGATTCAGCCCTCTGCAGGTGCGAGTTGAGCTGAGCCCTAAACACAGACTTAAGGAGGCACCACGGTGGGTGAGAATCTGCTAAAAACAGGCAGTGTGGTTTTTATATGTTGCGGCATGCTGCACCAAAATTTTGCATCAGAGCCTTTTGATCTTGCAGTGCTGCTAATCTGGGGCTCTGCAGCAATTCAAAATGTATTCAAAAGGTAGCATTCAGATCCAGACCTGCTGTTAAAGGTAGTCTGCTAGAATAGCATGCTCGACTGCATAAAAGTTATTATCTGATTTCTTTCCCAATATGTGGGGGGTTATCTTCCCCAAAAATGCTAGTTTGGCATTAAGTAGAAATCAAAAACCTTTGTAAGTCCTCAGATCCATTATCCTGCCAGTTGCAGTTCTCTACTCCACTTCTTCATAAGTGTCAGGATCACAGCTTTCACCATATTAGAAATAGTAATCTATGGTGAGGAGAATTCCTAGCTTCTTCATTAACCAAACACCAATAATACATCAGAAAGTGTAGGAAGAATAATTTCATACATTATTAATTACTTGAAGAGGATGCAAAATTTAAAAGAGGTTTGTCTTTGTGAGTTTATTTTTCTTAGGTAAGAGAACGGAAAAAAAATCCAGTTTACCTATATTTGAATTATACTTGGGTATAAGCAGACTAACAAGAATCTATTTTCTCTTCTTAAAGGCCCCCTCTTAAAGCCTTGTTCCTGAAGGGTGTGCACCAAAGGAAAAAGCAATACTGTGACTATAGCCTCAAAAAAGACAGACCCTTCTACCTACTGCTGGTTTCCTCCCGGCTAGCTAGAGAGCAGGTGCATACAGAAATAGGTTCATACACTTGTTATGCTTTTACCTTAGCTATACGTCTCCGCTGACCAATCCAGCAAGCTCGGCTGCCATCACTGTAGCACAACGAACGCATTGCTCCGTGCCTTGCACCCCTTCTGCAGGTGAGAAATTCAGACCTGGAGGAGTATCTCACCAACACTTTTTTAAAATGCATTTAGCTGATGAAAGTATCTCCAGAAAGTCCAAAAACTGAGTGTGAATGCAAAGACTTAGCTGTAAAGGTAGTCCTTTCTCTAGAGCTGGCATAAAGGGCAGTGGCAAAGACTGTCATGCACAAGCCGGATTTTTGAACAGGAGAAAGACTTAAGTATCCATTTTTTGGTCACCTGGTACCTTCCCTGAGCTGTATCTTTAGAAAAATTATTTTATTCTGTTTTTCCTGAAAAAAGGGAAAAGTTTATGCAGTTAAAAGTGTCTGTTTCTTTCCTAAATAGTCCCCAAATGAGAGTGTACACTTTCCAGCTGGACAGAGCCTTCCCAGGGATCTTTTTCTAATGAAAGGAAGAATTTCCACAAGCTGTCTAATAAAAACAGTTATCAGCATGAGTTGAGACTGGACAATACACAGGATGCACATTCCTAAGAGTAAGAATTACTCAGATGTCCAAAAGTCAGTCTGCCTTCAAGAAGAACGAAAATACCAGAAGCGCTGAATGCTGAGATGGAGGAGAAGAACCCTGTGGCTCCTTGCTCAGCAGCTCTGGCTTACATTGTCTGAAATTCCAGGTCAGCATTAGCAGGGAACTGCTATGAAAGATAATTGCTTTAAAGCCCCTTCCTAAATAGGGACACTACGTTAGAGTGATCATGTTGAAAGTTCTGGAGGAACAGCAAGGGAGGTGAGATGAGAAGAAGAATAGCAAAGTAAGTAACAAAACAGGATTGAGGGAGGGAAAGGTCTAAAGTTTCCTAAAGATGAATTGATCTCAAAAGAAAAAAAAGCCTTTCTTATATGAATATATCCCTGAAAATAATAAGAAATACCTATTTGTATAGAAGTAAAAAGAGAAAGGAGGTGGAGTCCAGCATACAGGGCAGCCTCTGAAGCAGCAATCAAGAGACTCAGGTTCTATTCTTGGCATTTTATTCTTCTGCACTTCTTTCTCCTATCACTTTGCTAGCTAGTAAGATCTCTGCAGCACATTAGTAGCTGCAAGAGCTGTGTGATTTATAGAGCAGCCGCAAAACTGCCAGTTCTCACCTGGGATGCATAGCTATACTGTCATTATTTTAGAAATGATAATGTCTTGCAGTTTGCTTAAGCTCGGTGTCAGTTATGTGCATGTATGTACATAGCGACACCAAACCCAACTGCCACAATTATCTTTACCTTCTTTGGCTCTTAGGATGTGTTCGTCAATTAGAGTGTGCAATGATATCTCAATTTTTGTGTTGAGAAGTCACAGTTATTTCAGAGGCATTCACAATACGAAAAGAATTTAAATACTCCCTGCAAGACTCCTTATCTTTTTCCAGCATGAATTTTCTTTGTGTTACCCAGCTATCTGTGAGCCTTTGGCAAGATCCTCCTGGAAGTTCTCGCTCTTTTTTTTTCCCCCCTAATCTTGAGTGTAGTGAATAACACTGAGTCATCTGCACGCATGCCCAGTTCTCTGATTTTTCTCTCGTTCTCTGTTTGTTCATTATTAGTTAAAACTGAACGCTGGGATTCAAATCACCTAATTTTTGAGGTTTATAATGCAGAGGTTTAATTCCGAGTCAGTATCCCCAAGCTCCCTTTGCAGTCTGTGGAGAGGAGTAATCAGTTGTAGGACATGATTCATCTCATCTTAAACTAGATTTGTGAAACAGGTCAGATGAATCATATCTTAGAAGCCCTCTACAGACCTAAGCTTGCTTAAGCATGAAGGAGAAACAGCCTAGTGTCAGATCTGGAGAAAAACAGTAAGCCTCTGCATCCTGATTCTTGGAGGAGTGGGAAAGGATGATGGCATTGCTACCCAAGGTTATTTATGTTCCCCTACTATAACACAGGTAACATCCCAGGTGTAGGTTGGCATGAGCCAGGACAAGCAGTTACACCAGCAGACCTGTGTGGAAGGAGTGAAGAGGGGCAGGGATGTGAGGGGAGAGCAGCCACCTGGCCGGGTGATCAGAAACCAGGTTAGCTGTGACTAACTTGGCCCTAAAGCTGCAGGGCTGGTGGAAGGGCCAGCCCTTGCTTCTCGCATCTCCTCCACCCCAGCTGCCTGCTCCTGCTGCCTCCCCTCCGCCAGCTCTCCTGCCAGAAGGGAGGAGTGACTCGCTGGTCCATGTGAAGACTATCTCCAAAGAAAGAGAAAAAGGAGAAAAAAAAGTTGATTGAAGCTGGATCTGAGAGCTACTCAAGCTTGCCTCGTGTGTGCTAGGACTGACATGGGGGAAAAAGCATAAAACTTCTGGGGAAAAGGAAGGTAGTGTTTGCAGAAGTATGTGTTATGGATAGTTCTCATATCTAGAGCAAAAGATGTTGTATTCTGGACAACTCAAAGTTATTCTTGCCTGGAGCTTGGAAATATTATTCCCTTCTTCTTTGTTTTATTTCCTTTGACTCTGCAAGGTTTTTGTCCTTGAAGTACTACAAAGCAGAGACACTAGCAGCCTCTCTGTGTTACCTCAGAGGGCGTGGAGCAGAATATTTGCTGAGGTGTTTTCATGGTAATTCCAAAGCTTATTACAAACGTACTTCTTCACACTGGAGGTTTTTATTTTGGTGGTTTTGAAATGGTAAGCAGCTATACTCAGAAAATGCATGTTCTTTTCAGGAATTGTAGCCAATGGGAGAGTTGTTTTGCCATCACATATGATTCTCTGGTATTAAAGTCTGACCATGAATTGAAAGTTGATTTCATATATAAAATATCTAGACAGTGTACTGACAAACAGTCCTACTGGAAGGGATTTTTTTCAGATCTCCAAGTATATATTTGATATGGGCTTATGGAAAGAAGCTCCTGCACAGTAGACTGGGACATGCTGGTTGCATTCTGAGTTTTGACTGAAACCTTTGATACTTGCCATAAAATAGCACAAAAGGTCTTAACCTATTTTTAAAAATCAGTAATAACAAGTAAAATTTAGAAGACTGAAGGTTACAAGCCAGTTCACATCTCTTGACAATTAGATCCACGAGAGGACAGGAGAAGCCAGACCCACACCAACAACAACCAAGTGGCCCAGCTCAGTTCTGGGCCACTGTAGGAACTGGGGTATCATCAGCACTGAGCTATTTCAGTCCAAAAGGAGGCTAATTGGATTTGGAGGTTCATTACTGTAGCAACTAAAACAAAAAGTCTGTTCTACAGATATTATGGCTCTAGGAGTGCCTGTAATTAAGGTAGCCCTGTTTTAGCAAACCCCTGACTTTCTGAACAGCCTGTTCTTCACTGAATCTCGGGTTGATTCCCTCTCCAAAATGAATATATTGGGAATGTAAGGGCTTCTTTTTTTATTTTATAAGGTGAAGAAAGACTTTCACATTAAAAAATAAATAAATTAGGGAGGCTGAGGGAAGCAAGATTTAGGGGTGTAAAGATATGAGCAAGGCAGCTAATTTGAAACTAAATTGAATTTGGTAGGGTTTGGCTAGCTTGGAGAAAATATTTTGAATAAAAAAACTACACTTGCTTGTGAACAGTAAGCTGTTCATATAGAAAAGAAATTCTGCAAGTCAAGAGGGGAACAGCTCAAGAGGAGTGCTGGTGCATGTTTTAGTCAGGGTACACATCTAAGAAAATATTCTGAAGGAGAAGGCTGCCAGCAGAAGATCACTGGGCCTTTTTTTGTCCTCACTGGTACTCTTTCATACGCATGTATGTGTCCTTGATCATCAAATTACACAAGTGATTCGATATCTTAACTTTTAAGCTATGCAACCCAAGATGCATTGGGAATGTGCAAGTCCAGAGCTGAGAAACTGGAAACAAATGATAGCTCCATATACTTTGCAGGACTATACCAGTTTAAATCAGTTGAGGACTCAGCATCTTTTCTAGGAAGACTCATGCTCCTAGCTTGCTCTGAAGTACATTTTCATTTTGCCATCTTGTAAAAGCATTGCTGACTTTTATCTTCTTTAATAGCTTGACTCTGTATTACTTCCAAAAAGCTCTTTACTTGAGTTTCATTCCTGATGGAAAGTGGCAATATGAGGACACTGTAATGTGCATGTCACATATGTGCCATATATTTTGAGGTTTTAAATGAGATATAAGTCACAGTGTAGAGATAAGCCACTGTAAGGAGTAAATGTCACCCAAGAAGAAAAAGAAACATATCTGCAATTGACAAAATATAGCAATGAAAAAGCTGTTCACCAGGGAGCAAGAGCAAAATACATCTGAAAGTATATATAATAGGAATGAGGGTATTCTAAACCATCTTCTCTTCTGTCCATAAATGATGAATCTTCAGATGCTCACTGTGAGCTCTTCTGTCCCCATGAGGCAAAAGGATTTTACCTGGGCCTGTCCTCTTGTTTCTGGTCCCTGTGGAGGGAAGAAAACATACTTAGCTGTGAACGGGATCAAGGCTGCCTTCATCAATCCTCAAAAAGAGATATGAGAAGCATTTCCACTGCAACACATTTTTTTTTGCCAAATATCAGCCCCAGAGTGAAATTGGTGTGGCCATGTCGTTTTCCTACCATTTCTCCACAGGGCTCTAAATGGGCCTATGAAGCTGCCAAAATCATATTTCCTTTCAACCTATGTGAAGGCACACCAGTAGATGCTAGAAAATGATGACAGAGGGAGTTCCCAAAACAGTTGTTCAGTGGGGTAAAAACGAAGTGTTCCCATAGCAACAAGGGAGGGTATCAGAGGACTTTGTCTCTCTGCAGTCAGAAACCTGGGTGATGAGCACATAAACTCAGGAGGAGGAGGAAGAGGGAAGTGGCATCTAATTTCCAGCAAGCATATGAGGAAATGTTGTGTGTATCTATTATTGTATTTGCTATTCTAAAAAAATAAAGCCTCCCCAGTCAATAATCTGGAGGAAATTTTACCCACGGGAAGCTGAGATAACCTTTCTCACCCTGGGAGCTGGCTATGGATCCCACTGCTCTTGTCCTACTGCCACCACCTCCTAAGGCTACTCGTCTGACAAGTTGATGGCAGCTTAGTTCTTTTCAAGCCCTGTGCCTGCTGAGCAGAAAATATGAAATATTATACAGCAAAGCACTACTTGCATGTTTGGAAAACCCAAAGCATGCTATGTCTGTAGGAATTGTGCTAAAATGGTAGCATATTTAAATAGCATCCTACCTTGCGGTGCAATTAGCAGAGTCATGCATGGGCATTTCTATTGCTTTACGTGGACTACCTCCTTTTTGTATTGCTGTTACGTCCCAGTGCTCTGGCAACTTGATCTGCAAAGCTGTTCAGGGGGTTGTCCTGTGATGAGCTGATATTTTGGCAGTGATGGGAACTGCTGGTAGTGATGGACTGAAACACTGTTCTTACCCTGGAATTTAGCTTATTTTGATTAACCAGTACACAAGAGCTACTAGGGTGTTTGTTGAATTTAATAAGTTAAAGGGTCACCAGACTAGGCCACACACTTTTGTTGTGGAAGTTGAAAGTAGCTAAGCCAGACTGCTCAGTTTTTGAGAGCAAATTTCTTTTTCATTTTACTCTTCCACCTCTGAGAGAGAAAGCAACCTTCCGAAAGCTGAAGTCTTTTTCCCCTGTTTCTCTTAGCACAATAGGTTAAAGCTACATGGTTAACAAATGGCACCATGAAATGCCTTTTTTCACAATAGCTCTTTGAGCAGACAATGTTCAAACCATCCTGAGGAAGAAAAAAAAGCATGAATTACTAATATTTGCCCAATGTGAATTTCTGTTTATGTCGTGAACACCGATGCAGAGCTTTTTTTTCAGTGAATAGGCTGGAGGATGACACACAGGGGCTGTTCACAAAGGCTAACATTAGGCACAGGAAGCTAATCTCTTTAGGCTGCCTTTAAAGTTAGTGGCACTAGAATGGATGACTCAGAGAAGGAGCAGCTGAATTTAGGTGTTCTCACTTGCCTGCTGGAAGGCCGTAGGCAAACTCATCTAACTAAAGTTGTGAGTGTATCTTTTAATGACCGTACCCAAACCGTATGTCTTTAAATATGCTCACTATTTTGATCCATGGCAGTGCACACACACACTTTGCCAGATGGATGTGTTCCATCTGTCTTTTTCTTCAATGGCATATCACAAGCATCAGCTTGAACAGTAAATCTGTGCTAGAGTTAGCCACGGTTAATAGTCTATGAAAGATCAGTGATCTGAAAGTGCCACAAAATTATTCAGACTAATAAAGGACAGAGGAGAAGACCGGGGCGGGGGGAACTTGTAAGATGCACAGCAGGCAACAGCCAACATTTTGGTCCACGGTCACACAGGTAAAATAGTTTGAAGGATTAGGAGCCAAAGTTCTGCAAATTGTCACCATAATCACAGCTGGAATTAAGGGTCAACCAGTGCCGTAGGTACGATTGCACATACTAGGATTTTCTGTGCATTAATTAATTTAATATTTAATTTCTGTGAATCTTGGCTGCTAATGCAGAATGGGTGAGATTCTGGAGTGCTTGTGGTGTAGAAGCCAGAGAGGTCATCAGGTGCACAAGGGCAGGAGCACAGCATAGAAAGGAGATGCTGTGCTTGCTGCATTTATGATGACTGTCTCTCATTGTACAGCTCAAGATGCAATTAGCTGGTGCATGCCTTATTTACCTGTGGGTTTTTGTTTGTTTTTGTTTTCCTAGAAGTCCTTTTAAAGTAAGCACCTTACAGTCCTGAATAGCATGCAATGTTCTGTCATCATGCATGTCTGAGCAAAACTTGCATCCCAGGCCTTGTGTTAGTCCCAGACAACATAGGAAAATTCTGTTAACAGGATCATGTTCTGTCAACGGGGGTTTGTGTGCTTCCACACATACCCAGTTTGTAGAGCGATAAACCCCAGGTTTGTGTTAGCAGCCTAGAAGCATTTTTGCATTTTCCACTCACAGTGTTGTCATGTAACAGCCACAGTTTTGAGCTCAGCTGGTCAGAATTTCCAGATGTTCATTCCCCTCCCTTGGCAGCCCTGTTTTGATTGAGAACAACTTTTGTTTTGACTGGAAGATGTGTAAGCAGGTGAGCAGAGATTGCTGAGAAAGATGAGTTGATTCTGGGACACCTTACTTTGGGGAGAGGACCACAGGAGAAGGGAGATACCAAGCTTGTCTCTGAAGACTGGACCAACCAAAGCCACTGTTTATTAGTGTCAGCAAGGACAGTGCAGTGACAAAAGGGAAGGCGGCTCCAGTCAGTACTGCTTTATGTCTTCTCCTCACAGTTCATGCTTTTTCTCTCCTGGGGTTTGCTCCACTTCATTTCCACCTTCCACCTTGCTGACAGAGCTTCTCTAGCTCTGCGACACAGCATCGATCAGATGGTAGATATTTGCCTCATTAAGAGCACTTTCTGGTGAACAACATCTCTGTTGCATTGTCCAGGTGCTCAGAAGCACACTCGGTTCTTTCATGAGCAGGACAACATTTCTCCTTGCTGCTGTGCAGATGCCAAAGTATAACTCTGTGAGGCAGAACGGCAGGTGATAGGCCAAATTCCTCAGTGCCCCCTGTGGAGATACGGCAGCCAGAGAACAATGCACCTGTGTGGAGCTTTTGCAGCATGTTTTTGAGCATGAATATGTGACTGCTGAGCACCATTTTTTATTATCTTGTCTAGGAACCATTCTTTGTGCCTTGCTGGAGAAGCAACTCTTCCTGCTGGTATCCTCAGATACTGGATAGATGGGTGGCAAATGGGAACAGGCAAAGCAATTGTTTCTGTAGTCCTCTTTCCACCATGAACTACGAGTTCTCAGCTCCCTGCCACGCTGGGCAGAGTTGCAGGTTTCCCTAGAATGGATCCCCTGCTTGTGTTTCTAACACAAAAAAAGAAAGTGAAAGCATGATGGAAAACTGCTTTGGCATAAGTAATAAAAGAAAGTTGACTCTGACTTATGATTTCTGCTGAAGTGGAGCTGTAGCTGTCCATAATAATTTCAAGATGACAAGTTAGAGCTGTATGCAGAAAAAGTGGTAGTTGGTAGGTGGCCTCCATCTCATCTTAATCTCATCTAAATCAAACCTAAGTGACATAGTCTTTGCAGGAGCCCAAACATTGCATTTTCCTGTGTTCAGCTCATCAGTGAATATCTCAGAAGTTATAGTCCCTGATCATTCACTGCAATATCTGTCCATTCTTTTTGCTTCTGAATTTTCCTTCTGTAGTTGACCAAAATCCTCGTTTCAAGCTTTTTATGCCTCTGTGATACAAGCACAGAAGAAATGTGCAACCAGAGTCAACTGGGCTGGCGTGAAAAGAAGAGGGGAACTCTAGATGTTAAAAAGAAAAGTTTGCTAATAGTGTGAAGAAGCAGATGGGCAGAAATGGGGAAGTTGACCCGAAGGGGGAAACTCAGAGGGGCGTGAGCCCTCAGGGGCTGTGTCAGGCTCTCCTACTGCCAGGGCTCCTCTGGGCTTCCGTGGGGCTCATGGTGTCAGAAAGCTCTCCAAGAGCCACTGGGTGCCTGTCCTTCAGGTCCTCTGATTGCAGTTAGCACAGCGGGCGGAGGGTGCACAGTGCAGGAACAGGCACTGACCTGTACAGGTGCTCAGTGGTGTCCTGTGCAGTCAGCCAGCATAGCTTTGTGGGATTCCTATGGCCTTATTGAGGAGGAGCCCGAAAAACTTCATACCGACTTCTCTGTTACTGAACAGAGGC
Source organism: Balaeniceps rex (assembly GCA_013401315.1). Lineage (NCBI taxonomy): Eukaryota > Metazoa > Chordata > Aves > Pelecaniformes > Balaenicipitidae > Balaeniceps > Balaeniceps rex. The sequence goes on from VYZW01021163.1 coordinate 101,452, forward strand.
TGCACCAAGCAGATACATGTTTGAAAGAAAGCAATTAGGCAAAGCAGCAATTGTAGCACCGTCATATACATATCTATTCATATGTGAATAATGGCATAAGTAACTCTAGCTGTCTTTTGGGAAATTATGCTCCTTTTATATTTTATTAGCTAATAACTTTCTGACAACTGAGTCATCAAATGACAATAAAATAATAGTAAAATATTTTTAACAGTGAATATTTTAGCCAGTGTCTCACAATTATGTACTCACTTGCTTTCATTGGAAAGATTATTTAGGTAAGAACAAGGAACATATTCACTAGAAGAAAGAAATACGGGCATGTCTGTCATCCTAGAAGTACCTGAAAGCTCAGGGAAGTATAGGAGGAGGTAAAATGGGATAGTCTCAGAAAATAGAGTATTTCAGTAGCATTAGCTGCAGATATTCTCTATATAGATTCTATTCCCCATGTTTGTTCTTAATGGCATACAGCAAATCAAAGGAACCAGTTAGTTTTGAAAACATGTTATTAAACTCAAAAGCATAATGAGCGCTATTGTCAATTATTAGGTACGTGAATAATTTGAAGTCTAGTGGCAGACAAACCAAAAATGTAAGAAGAAACATATCTAAATATTAATTTTGGCATATGTTTCAGTTTGCTTGTTTTTATTGCACATATTTATTCTTCTTGCTCATACCTATCCCATACAGAAAACCTTTTGCCATCGTTGTTTCTGAAAAGTGATTCAAGTCACATTGCTAGTTCAAGTTCAGGTTTGGTCATTTGCTCACATTATTAAACACTGGTCTTTATTAATTAAGACATTTAAAAAAAAAAGGCTTGCTTAGTATATTTGTGCGTGCTTTGAAATATTCTAAAAACTAACTATTGTCCTTAGCTTCTAGATGTGTAATTCTTCAGTACACTGCTAAAAAAATTTAAATACTTGGACCATGGGACAAAGAAGAAACTGGGTTTCTGTTCACGGCCCTGCTGCTGAGTCAGCACATGACTTGGAGCCGTGTTTTGGCACTCTTTCTCGAGTGGAACGGCACCTTAATTGGCGCAGCGTTCGTGCCAGTGAGACCGCCTCCCTGGCAAAGAGCCACCATGCATGAATAAGCACGAACAAGGACTTTGACCATTAATGTTTTTGCCCCGTGAGCAAAAAGAAGTTTGGGGTTTGATTTGTTTGTTTGTTTTCCTTTCCAAAGCATGTTCTGATCTTTTGATGGCAAGTGCTTTACAAATATTGAATATGATGACACGCTTCCCAAGTAAGCAAGTAAATAAGCCTAGTAATGATAGCGTTGGCCTAGTATGCCATTACTCTGGGCACTGCACAGTCATAACGAAGGACAGCAGTTGCTCTGCAAAACTACAACATTAAGGGAAGGGAGATCAGATAGGTGTAACAAAAAGTTAATTCCCGGAAGGATGGGATTGTACCGGTCAGCCTGAAAAGCACTCACCTTGGCACTCTGGTTATCTAACCACCACTGTAGTTGGCAATGCAGAAAAGGACAATTTCAAGGTCAGATGAGATTAAAATTGAGCTCAGTGAATGTTCTCAGGGGCCTGCTTTCCTTGCACATATAATGTCATTAGCAAAATCCAAGAGAGTAAATAATGTTGCCACGGTCCATACAGGTGGTGAAGAAGTGGTTGGACCTTGCACTGTGCCACAAAATACTGCAGCTAATGAAAATCCAATGCCTTCTGTAGTAAGATGAATATTTTGTATTAAAAGGGACTCCTCCATTGGCAGTGTGAGTGGGTGCCTCCTAAGAAGCTGATCATGCTTTCCCTAATCTCTTTCCTTGATGAGCTGCTTGGAGTAGAGCAACAGCAGAGTCAGCATAAAGCTTCGCCTAGGTCTTTACTCCATTTGTTGTTGCACTAGTTACTAATAAGTTAGTACAACCAGGTTTTGTGCATCTGAGCAATTACAGTGCCATTCATGTGGTTTTATATAGCTGCTAGGCCACAAAAGGAATGACCTGAACAACTCTCTTCTTTTACAGGAGTTAATAATTTTTGCATTTCCTTACCACCTCCAGATGCAGGACATCAGTGAAATTAAACAAAATTGCAGACCTCCTAAAGGTCTATAGGGAGCTCAAGAAATTGTCCAGTGTTATTCATGGGTCAGTGTTGCTGAAATGGTCTGACTTTATAGCCTTTTTGAAAAAATGTATTTACACTATCTTAAAACTGGAATCTAAGCTTTCTTTTTTTTTTTTTAAATGCAAAGAGCCACTGAGTAATTTATATACATTCACTAAGACAATTTCAGAGTACTAATACTGTCTAGGTTCAAAATATATAAGGATTATTAAAGCCCTGTGTTGTGTAAAACTGAAGGGAACTGAAGGAACTGTTCTCCCGTAAAGGATTTTAATAAGAGCCGTGATTGTCTTTTGTTTATTTAGCTTGCTGTTGTGCCTCCAGGCCTTCCTAAACTCTTATTATACAGACACACTATAAAGAGGCATTATAGCTCACAGCCTCGATTGTGACAGTATGAAAGAGTTTGGTGAACATCACTGATGGACCGGGGAAAAGATTAACAGGAAAGGTGTCTTATTGCAGCCTGTGTTGGAGCCTGGTGTTTACCCAATAGTTTAATGTTCTTGTCAGAAAGGCTTTCTTTAGCATGTGTGAAGAACTGTGTATCTTTAATTTTCCTTTCTTTTAAAGGCTGTTTCTTTCATAGGAAGAGGGGGGGGAAGCCATGTGCAAGGAAGGGGGTGGCTGTCCCTTCCCTTGGCGCACAGGGGAGCAGCCCTCGGGCCGCGAGGTGGGAGGGCGGAGGGGAGCGGGGAAAATGCAGCAAGGACCTGCAGCCCCCATCCTCAGCTGTGGTGGCCAAAAGCGTCCTGGGGAATGGGCATCTGTGCAGAGGTTGCCACAGCTCAGGAAATCTGGGAGTTTGTTGAAATTAAACTGGACAGTAAGGACTCACCCTGCAAGGGCACAGTGAGCCAGGGGAGCGTGCTTTGTATAGCCTTCGCCTTTCTTTCTGCTGGGCTTAGTCACTGGAGGTTGCTCAGTACTGTCTGACTTTCTGAAGTTGAAACACCTTTTGGTCTTCCTTGGAAAATTTACTTTATGGAAGAGGTTCAGGCAAATCTGCCTCAGAGCCCCAGTGTGCTGTGTCTGGCTGGGGTGGAGTTGAGAACATCTAGCTGAGGTGGAGTCCCAACACAACCTGTAGCAAACCAGAAGAGAGAATAACATCTGCGCTAGAGACTCACATTTTCTTGCTTAAAACATAGCTTACACTGAAACAAACCAAAAGCCTGGCATGCAACAGGTATACTTTCCAAAAGGCTAAAAGAGGTGGATGAGTTCACAATTTTCTTTCTTTTTCCCCTTTGCAGAGTTTCTAAAGAATTTGGATTGTTTGTGTGGGGATGGCTACTGCTGTTGGGGGGGGCACAGCTTGTTTTCACTTCATAACCCTGGTCGTGGCTGTCATGCAAGGCAACTGATGAAGCAGTGCTGTGAGAGTCAGGGGGTGAAAGCTGAGCAACTGCAACAGAATGAGAATTTTCAGACCTGATGGGTTACGGGTTAAAGTTATTGGGGGATTTAAGTAATCTTTTTTATTTTAATTGATTAATTTTGTAGTGTTCTAGTGAAGGTCAATTGCTGACTAATGCTTTGGACAAAAGATGCTTTTGTTAGAGACATGTTTTCTTGGAAATAAAAACATACCAGTGTTAAACATCTTTTGAGACGCTGACACCCTGCCCCTTGACCAACATCGTTGGTGTAGGCAGACTGCTGACCCCCTGCCCCCTGCCACCCTGCCCCTTGACCAACGTCGGCAGTGTAGGCAGGATGCTGCCCACAGTACCCATGTGAGGTATGATGCTCTCAAATCACACTGCCATTGCTGGAGCCAAGGGGCAGCACGACTCTTACCCACATTCAAAAGGCATTTATGTTGCTGTTACATATGTGACTGGTTGTTGCTGCCAGGTGACCTGGACACCAAGTGTCCCTGGATGTCCACCAGAGCCATGGCATCACTTACGATGCCATGGTTGCTGTTGGTGATCAGATGAGTCGCCGTATGGGCACGCTGTTGCTCATCTTTCCTACTGCCTCAATAAAGCTTTGTTTTATAACGTGGTGTTAGACTGTGTCACTGTTTGGACCACAGACACTCAGCAGATAATCTGGACAAAAACATAGGACAGCATATTTGGCATCAGAAACACAGGGAAACATAGTGGTGCCCGATGTGGCTTCTCCTCTCCCCATTTGATTTCCAGCTGCCATGTCTTGATCATCTCAACGCTGAAGAGCTGTAGCCCCCCTTCCTAAATGGTAGCAGTAGAAAAAACAGTAGGACTGAGACATATTTGCTCTGTTTGGTACCCTTCTTCACCTGCTGGCAGTAGCATTCCTCATATTTGCTCTGTGAAGAATCAATAGTTTAAAAATAGAACTGAAGGAAGGAAGGAGAAAGAAGGAACCTTCTGAGACCAGCTTCACCCCTAATTTTCAAAAGCCTGGTTTATTTTTAGAATCTTTACTTTCCTGGTGACATTATCTCAGGAGTCCTTGTTGATGTCTAGAAGTGTGGTTTTATATCATTGTAACTGACTTAACTCTGGTTTTGTTCATCTTCTCTTCTCTCCCAGTGGAGTTTCTATACTGTGATTTGGCTTCCATGAAGTCTATACGGCAATTTGTGCAGCGGTTTAGAGCAAAGAATTGTCCACTCCATGTGCTGGTGAACAATGGTGAGTTCTGTTTTTTTCTTCACACATCTGCAGGGGAAGATGTGACAAATGGGGGTCTCATCTATCATTTCACATTTCAAATCGATTCTCTGAACCACACGGCAAGTTACAATATGGCTGCATTAACAGAGATGTCTTTCTAGGAGTTAAATTGCATTTTTTGGAGAGAGAGTCAGCTGAGCAGACTAAACACTTCAGTGCCACCCCTGCTCGTGATGTTATTGCAAGTCTTGTTCCTTTGCTGTGTTTTTTAGCTCTCCAGCACTAAAAATCACGCGACTACACAAGAATCCGAGCATCCTTAATTAAAAAAAAAAAAAAAACAGGAAAGGAAAGCTCTACTTTATGTCTGTAGGAAAACTGTCCTTTCACCTTTATTTACTTTGTCTCCCCTTACATTTTCCCAGTATGAACACATGCATTTACTGTGGCTGTCTGTGAGCTGGATTGGGGGGTTAATCCATCTGAAATATAATCTAGCAAATTATCCAGCAACCTCAGAGCAGTCACTGCTTAGATCAAGGTGCTGCTGGAAAGTTGTCCATCCTCAGCGGTCAGAGAACAAATTAAAAGGACAACATTTATCTTGCATTCATACAATTGTCAAATGAATCTCATTACTCTTAGGGATTTTAACTGTTGTTATTCACATACTTGCCATCTAATTATGTTTTCTAGCCACAGTATTTTTGGAAACCAGCCCGTACAATAATTTTCCTCCAAAAACCCTGCATGCTCTGCATGCACTTTCCTAAAGGGGAATTTTCACCTGTCTATTTAACTAGGGGAAAACCCCCCAGCAACAATTTAGGCTTCTTTTAGAAGTTTTCAGCTGTTATATGCTGCTGTTCTTGTTTTCCCAATTATTTGCATGTATTTTTATTAAGGCATCCCAAAGAACATTTTCTGTTTTCCTGTGCACCCTTCAGTTCTAGTGAGGGCAAACGTGCTGTAAATAAATGGGTTTGTTACATTCATTGATGCCTTAAGGAACTCTCAGTAACACAAGCAAGTATTGTAATAAAAATTCAAGAGTATTTTATTTCCTGATTGATATGAAACATTTATGAAATGTTCAATTAAATGTTCATTTTTATTTGATTAGTCAAAAAATCCTACCGTTATTATTTTAATTGTGCAATAATTAAAGGTAGTGGATATTTAATCCTGGTTACAAAATCTTTCCAGTTTTACATGCCTACGTTTAAAGATGCAGAGCACAAACTGTTACACAGATGGGAACAACAGTATTTGAAAAAAACAGCATTTTGTGGAAAAAAAGGTTTTGAGATCTACGCGCCCGTCAGGCATCCCCTGCCCTTCACCGGCTGTCTGCACAAGCAAAGCCAGAACTGTGCAGCAGGGGTTTGGGGGCAGCTTGGGGGAGAAATGATGAGTCTGAAGCAACAGCACAGCTGGGAAGCCCTCTTGAATAAAGGATTCTGTTCTGCCCTAGCTGCTGCTGAAGCAGGATGGATGAAAATTGCAGTTAAATATGTCTACTTAATCAAGAAACAAAATTATACGAAAATAGATCTCCTAATGTGCCTAATATGATACGAGACCAAAGAGTGTAGGCCCAAAGCTTCTTTTAAGAAATAAGCTTGAGACTAATATTTGCCTGAATCAGTCTATATTTTCGTGACCTGCCAGAAGGGCATTTGATTTCACTTACTCTTGGTTACCGAATACAGTTGGCAAGAGAAATCTGTTGTTTGAGAAAATCCTGTTAGAAACTACAATGAAATGAATGGTCCAACTCTGCTTTTTGCTGAATCTTTAACAGGATCACAGAAGTGATCACATCCAAAGCTGCTGTAAAGACTCCCATATAATTAGGTTAGTCTCCGACCATTACCTGGCAAGTCACTAGCCTCCACTTCTGAAAGCTCTTTGCCGCAGTTTTTTTTTGGTCCTTTTTGTTTGCTGTTGTAAATAATCTGTAGCATTTAGTTCTGTTACTAGTTTCATAGTGAAAGACCAAGTGATTTCTTGGTACAAAAGAGGAAAATGAACATACCTAATGGAGGAGAAATGGCCTGATGCAAAAACCTTTGAACAGCTTCTCTTGGCTTTCCATCAGTGTTGAGCACATCCAAGACAAATGTTGAAGTTTGGGCTAACTGGTAGGGTTTTCCTTTTCCCTTTCCCTTCCTCTTTCCTTTTTTTTTTCATTTTTTTCACTGTAATGCAATGCACTAAGGAGGAAGATTCAGTCCATCATGGACTGCAGGGCTGGAGGCACTACTCACTCCAAAGCCTCATCACAGTTGCCAGCTCCACCACCTTCACCGCATGATCCCCTGGACACAAGCTTGGGTGCCTGGAAGAGGACAATGCTTGCAGTATTTAAATGTCTGATGGGAACGAGTTGTTGGGCATGTTGTCAGTGAGCATGTACGCTTTCTGTCAGAAAACTCTGTTGTCAATAGGAAAGCATTTTGCATGACCATTAGATGTCTTGCAGGACATCTCATAATGGCATGGTTGATTTTCTTGTGTCTTAGTGTATGCATCTAGAATAGCAGGTTTCTTAGTATCACCTAGTACTTTCTTATTTCTTATAGATCTTGAAGCTCCAGTGTTCTTGATATCAAGAGGTATTTTTATTTTTTAGCATATGGGGAAGAGCCTGGGCCAGGCATCTACACATTGCATTTGTAGGCAGTCATATGCTTTTAAGAGCCTGACCCAAAGTCTGCTGGGGCTAATGGGAAGTCTCCATTAGGTTTTGAAAATCAGACTTTGTGTGGGTCTCATGACTTCTGAATCAGACCATCGGCCACCTAATAAGAATTTTCCTCTCTATCTTCATAGGGCCAAGCATTTTATTATCAAGGACTGTACCCTTTTATTACATTTAATGTAAAAACACCAAGAACTGTTACATTGTATTTTTTTGCACACTACATTAGTATTATTTAATTGCTTTAAATCAAAATATTTTAAATTGATTAATATAATCATGTCTATATGTTAGTGATCTTTCCACATCTTATCTCCATCAATATGTATCCTGTATGCATATGAGGGTATATGATATTTGTTGTGGGCTTGTGTGAACCTATCAAAAAGCCAAACATTTCAAGATGAATTCAGGAAAATTCTAACATTATACAAGAATGCAAACTATGAAATTAACATTGAAATATTGTTAAAGACAGGTGATTTGGCATGAATTACTGTGCTTGGCAAATAATCAATACTACGTCTGACCTAAGATCATTATGAAATTCAGCAGTTTTCCGGGTCACTGGTGGTTTTTTAAAAAATTTATCTCCATCACTTGCGTAGCTCAAGGCTCTAGTTGGAAATCAAATTCATACTAAAATCCTGAGTTTCAAAGTATTCTCCTAGAGTTAGACACCCAGGTCCCACAAAAATTTCAGTAAGGTTTCAGTATCCAACTAATTCAGGCACTTTAGAAAGTCTTACATGAACATTTAGGGCATTCAAAATGGAGATTAGTGCACTAGAATCACCTCCTCTCTTTTTGTTATAGCTGATTTTAGCATATACATTTAACTTTCTAATTTCTAATTTAAAAGGAAAAATTTGGTTGAATGCACGCATTATTTCAGCTGACAAATAAAGGTCTGTTCCATTACTATGCTTTCTGCATCGGTAATGTGCATGCTCAGCTCTTGGTTTTTAAAATAAACAAAACATATTAAAGATGCAAATAGAGTATTACATAAACATTTTTTTAAAAATATGTGCTAGTGCTAAAAAGAGAAAAATGCTATGACACAGAAAACAAATTCATTTTCTGTGAAAAAAAAAGTAAGCTAAATAGCTGAACTATGAGCCACAGAAAGATGGATGCATTACAAGCAGTTTATAAAACTTAATCTGACAGAAGGTCAGAAGAATATGTCTTCTAGTCCAGTAATTAGCAATTGGGTGCCATTTTTTTGGTTTTGTTTTTGAAAAGAGCTGTGTCTTTGTACAGTTGAAAAGCATTTAGCAAATTACAGTGCGTACACTAGTGTCATTATTTAATACATTAATTAAAATGGTATTGCTGTTAAGACGCATTAGAAAGTCTGCTATCTTCCTGTGGTTGCAAAAGGGACAGATAGTAAAATATTTCATAAAATTCCACGAGCGGTAGTCACTGTTTCATGCCAGAGAGGTTTTTTCTAACTTGAAGTCCGTTGTTTTCTCTGTGTGCTAGAAATTTTTCTCAGCACCTTGTAGTTAGTGTTTTTACTTATACGTTGTTTACAGTACTTAATGATCTTAAAACCAAGAGAGCTAACACCAAACTCACAACATCTTTAGTGATAACAGAATACCTACAGATACCAAACATGCACTGTCTAACTCATTAACAATGAAATACCAACTACCTTCTCTGTTGCAGTTCATTGAACGGTTTGTGATTATGTGTTTGTGACGGGTTAGGGAAGGAGGGGGAGAAAATGATGAGGACATTTAGTATATTCCCTGGCATGCACATGAACACAAAAAAAGAACTTCAAGATTTCAGGATATTATTAGCCTATTGTAGACAGATTACAGTTAATATATTTCAGGTTGAAGCCTATCTAAGCCAATTTAAAATCAATATTTCTGAACTGCTGGCTAATTCAGAGTTCATATTTCGTACTTCGTAGATCGTCTGAGAAATCTCAGTCTCTCGATAGAATGAATAAGTCTCTATAAGCTTCCCTCTATAGTTCCTAGGGCACAATAAAAGCTGTATCAGTAGGTAAGTATGTGAAATATATATATTTTTTCATGTTACCTACACACAGTTCAGCCATAATCCTTTGCAGGGAGCCATTTGAGTAGTCCCATGGATGCTGTCATGGTTGATCACATATTAAATTATTCTTGTGTTTGTGTATTTGCAGGATCAGATCTTCAGAAGTGTGAGATTTGAGGGGTAGAAACAAGTGGATGTATCAATACAAACAATTTTATAGGTACCTACCTATTCACAGGTATTATTGATTAGTCAGGTTTAACAATAGTTACTTACATTATCACAGTGGGATCTACGAAAAGATCCTGTCCCACTGGATTAGGTAAGAGCCAGCTCCCCTCTCTATAGCAGCTGCAGGCTACACAGACTGTAAGATGAAAAGGAGAGAAACCCCAGGGAAGTGGAAATTCACCGGAGAAGGTCTTGAGGGAAAGTCAGTGAGGAGGGTTGCTGTTGACTCCAATGGAACTTGGATTTCATCAAAAATAATGCTTCTCCTCCAGCCACACAGGAAGGCTGTGGTGAACTCAGGATCTGATATCTCATGAATCTCATTCCAGTGTCTTGATTACAGCATCATGTTTCATCTTTATCCTTCCTCGAAGACAAATTAGAGCAATATGTAAGCAAAGCTGAGATGGAAAAGGTGTGGAAGGACAGAAAGAAAGAGAGAGGAGGACAAGCAGAAGGGCAAGTGGCCCTTTACCTGTATGTAATGGATGATAGATACTAGGCATCATGGGAGAGCTGGGCCTCTGGGATATGTTTTGAGCTGGAAAAGGTAATTTGAGGAGGTGGGGGTCTTGGCTTAGAATGGATATTCCATGGATGATGGGCAGAACTAGAAGATTCATAAGGACACTAACATGCAGTATTAATGTGTTCTAAAATGAGAAGGTACTCTCAGAGACATATTTTTTGAAGAAGCTTAGTGCATGACCGATGCCATTTACTCAGATTTTTCAGAAGAGGTTCATCTTTGTGAGAGAGGTGACTGGACAGCATGGGGAGGCTGGCTGATCACACACTGCTCTTTACAGGTATGAGGTGCCTTGGGTACTGGAAGCAACTTGTCTGGGCACATGCGTCAGAGCACCATGATAGTGCTGATGGTATCCAACCCAGCTTGTTCAGAGCAACCACGGATTGTGCAATGCCAACATTTACCTAGTGCCCAGATTTTTGGCAGCAGTCACCAGCTAGAGCTTTTATTATACTTGAATAACATTGTTTCTGCCAGAATGATGTGTATCCTATATAAAGATATCAGATTTCTTACAAAAGGTTTATTTTTTATTAGAAGAACTAATAAGTTAGACGAGTAACTTTAGGCTACTTCTGACTTTCAAACTGTAAGGATTTCATTCATGAAAATCCTGACTTTTGTTCGATATTATCTTTGTCTTTCTAATTATTTCCAAAGCTTTTTCAGTGTCTGTGATTTCAAACACTTTGTGAAAAGGGAAATATCTCAGGCTCCACATGCTGCAGGTTCTTGACCCATTTGCTTTTATGTTCTGAATGTGAATGTTTTATCAGTGGAAGACAGAACCAAAATTCAGCTATTGATGGATTAGGAAACCCAACCAGTTCTACTTAAGTGTGTGGAACATTTGCCACTGGCTTTTCTGAGGGACAGAAGTGAGCCATGTTTTATTCTTACCTAATCCTTTCATAGCTTTTAGGTAAAAATATTTTTTATACAAATTGCAGAACTAGATATTTTACTTCTAATGGACCTTCCTATTGAATTAAAAAGCTGTGAGTGACTTTCCTATTTTCTGATTGTGAGTAGGATAACTCACCATTGTGCCAACCAAACACTTACTGAGCATATTTTTAGGAAACAAAGGTTTGTTTTTTTTTTTTTCCGGCCAGACCCAATTATGAATGCTCTGATTTATTTTAGTGTGAAAACAAAACCACGGTTGTGGATCATATTTTCTTTTTTTAACTGGTGCATATTCCAGGGAACTAGCCTGTGCTTTGTGTGTTCCCTGTGTAGCAGCGTGACATTGAATCAGAAAGTGAATCTGTTCTTAAGGAAGTATTGCAGCCTGTTCGGTTTTGTGCTGAACCTACCAAGATTTGGCTGTTGTTCTCATAGTCCTTGGATGTAGATTGTCTGCCTTTTTTTCTTTTTTTTCTTTAACCTACTGGTAAACTAAGAGCTTGTCTTCAGTGGAAAGATGCATTTCTTTATCATCTTTGGCACAGCTAATACAGTCCAATTCTCCCTTGTGAGCATTATAGGTGAGTGTGGAGCACTGGCAGTAGATATTTTTAATTCTTTACTAGTTAGCCAAACTTTTAATGTTTGGGCTAAGAGTTTCCATGCCAAGCATTTGCCTAAGGCTAATTTATTTTTATTTAATTTTTTGTAATGCCAGATAAAAGAGTTCATCTGTTTCGAAGAACGCTAAGAAAGGTGGTTTGTTTTTTTTTTTTTTTAATGTCAAAAATGATGGCAAGTTTCTTTAGAAAGGCTCTGGTGTTATCACAGTTTGGAATGGGGACTTGAATGCAGGCAAGATGCTGCCTTTGTGTCAAAGGCAGATGCACCTTTCACCACCCATGGAATATTCGCATGCTGGGTTGAGTCAGAAGCCTGTTGAGCACTGCAGTTTGAAAACCAGCTTTTGCGTTTTAATCACTAAAGATTTTCCCTGTACCAAGCATGTCCTGGGTCGAGACTGAGCAGGTCTTTCTGCTGGAGCAGAAAGTACTGTGGTGGGAAGTACTGTGTGCAGGCAAAGGCACCAGCAGCAAGGCTGGGCACCAACATGCCCTCTGCTCCCTGTGGCTACCTCTGAGCTGGGGTGGAGATGGGCACTGTGGCTCACTTCAGGCTCCTCCTGGTCTCTCCACTGTCCAGACTGGGGGCCTGGGTCCTCCGTGATCTCCATGGCAAGTTTCTGTCCCATGAAAAACAGACTACAGGGTGGGGAGAGGTGGATGGGAGGTGATGGGTGTCTGGGTTTTACCTTGATACACAACTGGAACATGACTGTGGAGCTGGGACGTGATTTCAGCACTCTCAGGACCTAAACGTCTCACCAGACATGACTGGTGAGCTGATATAGCTGGTGACCTCAGTTGGCTAGTGACCATATCTCTCTGGAGGAGATGGCTCTTGCATTTTTAGGCATAGTGACAAAACCCGTATTGTGGAAGAGGAAGAAGCCCGGTTTGAATGCAGATGGGACAAGACCATAACTTCCAAGAGAGGCACATTTATATGAGAAGCCTTGGTGTGGAGAACTGAAATAAAAGATAGGAGGTTGAGGCTGGGAGGTTATTTGCTGACTGAAAGACTTTTTAACAGAATTAAACTATGAATGTAGCATATATTCTTGTTCAATATCAGGAAATTCATAGGAGAACAAGTATGGGGGGAGGGAGCTGGGGTGGGTAGTGAGGATGAAGATAGGCATTAGGCATGTTTGAACTATAAGGAGAGGTTTCAGTTAGAGTTTGCAAGTGCTTAGACACCACATAATTCACAAGGATTGAGTCCTTATCTTGAGGACTAGAGTCTCTGCTGCACACAAACTGACTGAGACTTTTCTTGCAGTGAGGGGATTCTTGACTGATGTCTTTTTTGCCAGTTTACTGACATTTGGCAGAGATGAGAATTATCCCCCCTGGTGGGGATGTGATTGGAACCTCCGTCTTCTGTCTGGCCACCAACTTTGACGTAACTTGTACAAATTAATTCCCATCTACCCCTGTGTCACATCTGGTTGATACTGAAGAGGGAATGGGGAAGCTGGTGGGAGCCTCAGAGCCATCAATCGTGGCCCCGTAAGGAAACCAGCTTCAGAAGTGAAGGGAAGGGTGTGCCAGGCATGTGACTGGCAGATGCCTGCAGGATGCAGAGTGAGATCTCATGCGATTCAGACACAAAGGAGCTAGAGTGGCTGGGTAAGAAAATTAGGGAGAATGAACTTACCGTTTGCAGGGAAGCAGAGAGGCAGATGGAGCTGATATGTATGTCTGGGGCTGAACCTCTCCCCTCCTTCCCGCACACATGCTGTTCGTTGATAAGATCAGTATTGGGTCACCAGATTTTGGGGGTAGGGGAGGGAGGGGAGCGCAGCCCACAGCTTTAGCTGGGAAGTGGCACACTGTTCTTGGCTTCAGAAGGGCTGTGCATTTTGGCTGGCACGGGGAGTTGGGGGAGTTGTTAGGAAGCCAGCATGCCAAAATGGCAATGGGTGGTGCAGAGCCCATTGCAGGGGAGCAAGAGATGGGAGCTAGTGGAGGCGACAGGAGGTAGTGGGAACTTGTTCAGTGCTGGAGCAGAGGCTCAGGCAGACTTCTGTGGAGGACCTTGTTCTGGGAAGAGGCAGGAGAGACTGAACCCGCTGGAGATGGTTCTCCTTCACAGCCCAGGGCTCAGTCCTGGTGTTGCCCTGCTCTCAGCAGCTGTTTATCAAACTGATTTTCACAGTGTCCAGTCCCCTCCAGGGAAGGTCCATGCACAGGACACTGTCCCGCCACTGATGCCAGACAGCAGATGTCCTTGCATCTCCCCTGAGCAAGGACCTAGATGCAAGAGGACCTAGAGTCCACACTGCATTGGTATGGACTCTAGGTGTCATCTAGGTGTCATCGATACACCATGGGATAAAATTCCTTGCTTTGCTTTGGTTTCCTCCCAGTTTGCTTTAGAAAACTGCATATACATGTATACAGGGCTCCAGAAAATATCAGGCAGTGCAAGAGTCTGAACTACCTCCACCAGTCCCTCTGGGGAGGTAGGAAATAGGACCATAGCATTGGAGAGCTGTACCAAGCTTAATTTGTATTTTTGTGTTTTTCTTCTTAACTGTTTGGATTTTTGCCTTTTCAGCTTTCATATACTGTTATAGTCCTGTCTAGACGCATAACGCTTTTCTGGGATACCAGTAGGTGTGCAGCATACCAGCTCTGGGCTCTGGGTTACAGACCTAGCTTAGCAAGCAGTGTGTCACAGCAGTGCTGAAAATTCACCTCTCTGCAGCCCAGACGAGGCATACCCGTAAAAAGTAGTTATGTGAGTACAGTTGTGTCTCCAGTAGGTGTTTCTGGGGACAATTTTCTAATAAGGCATTGCACCTTCTTGTTGCTCACTAGCCAGGAAAGATCAACAGGGCAGGCATATTCTGGGATAGCATAGCCCAACTGAACGAGGTGGAACGAGCAATCTAGTATGGACAGCCTAGCCAGGGGATGCTGCTATACGGTTACTGAGATGTTCACTCCTCTATACATGTCCCTATTCAGGAGAAAAGTGGGCTATACTGTTCTATAGCTAGATAGATCCAGCCATACATCTTTTGGTGTATGGGTGTGCAGAGCAGAGCAGTTTTGACACTCTGTTAACAAAGTAAGGTGGGTCACCTCATGTGGCTGCACTCATGGGATGCAGAATGCTGCTAAATGAATCAGCTACACCAGTACAAAGCCTGTATGGAGAAAAGGCTTTGTACTTTTACTTGGAGTTACTGTCTCTATTAAACTTTCCCCTTGGGAACTTTTTAGGTACAGTATGTATCTCTTCCTTGTAAATAGCAAGAATTGGGTGAATGTGATTATATAGGTTCACCTCCTGCTGTGAAGGTGTTATACGTAAGTGTATGTGGCTGACCTCTTGCGTTGTCTGCCCAGCCTTCGGGTTGCTGGGGACAAAAGGACTCGCATGTGGGGGCAAAAACCAAACCTTCTTCCGTGAGCCAGGCTAGGAAGGAAAACATTTTGTTCTGCATGTGAAAAAGAGATTTTAAATCTTTCTTTTGAGGTGAGTTTGAGAGAACTACCTTTAAAAACTTTCAAGTAGCTCACTGTAAGTAAATCTAGATGAGTGAAATACTTGTATTTTTAAAGCTCTTAAAACATTTTATAATGGAGCTGAAGGATGTCTTTGCAGCGGGAGGTACAGGAATTACAGCAATGTTTACCATCATCTGCAGTACAGGCAGGTATGGTACAAATTCTCCTGTATAATCCAATAAAAATACAGTATGCGTGGCTGGTAATATTTACAACTGTCATAAACTTTTGGTTATGCTGTGTGCACTATCAGATCCATTATGCTCTTAAAATCACATAAGACTAACTCATTGATGGATCCCAAGCCAAGAGTTTCATTAGAAACTTTTATAGGAAATCATGATAGATGACTGTTTACAAAGACAGTTCTCTTAAGGTGTATTCTTAAGGTGTATTCATTCTTTGAGAGAAAAAAACGACTACTGCATAGTCATAAAAGTAAAAAAGGATAGATTTTTTTTTATTCATTATAGCTAATTAAAATGTGTGTAATTTGAACATATTCCAATAAACGCATAACTGCAGCACATAGGAATGTATTACTATATATATAAGAACAGTTGTTCAGCATAGTTATGCAGCAAAATATTTTCCTTATTCTAATTTATTGCTACTCTTGCAAAATTACACATCGGTGTGTCATTTAGGCAGCTTTCTGCATGCATACTGTCGGTCTTTTGCCTGAATATTTCAATAACAGCTAATCAATTACAAAGTAAAAGCTCATGTTCAGCTTACTTATTAATTCATTTTCTAATGCCATGCTGATATCAGTGACATTTTTTAAAATAAATCTTCTGGAAACAATCTAACTACATCAGAGGGAAAAACATATAAGAAAGTTGTATCAGAACTGAGGTGTTTGACATTAATGGTCTGTGTGCTGCCACTTCAAATTTCACATGCACTCCAAAAAACTGAGGAGACTGAGTGTTGATAATTAAAATCAGAAAGATACTGGGTTGCATGGATTCCATACCAGAAGAATAAGCAAAATAATTCTTAGTTTACAATGAAGAGGTAAGGTAAAAGAAAAAAAAAAGGCATTTTTTAATGTTTCAAATAGTATTGGATTAATTGAAAGAATTAAAAATAGAAGCAGCTTTCATTCTTTGAGTTACCATTTGGTGCTCTTGAGTAAAGCCAGTGACGTTTCTGGACAAAAGAAAATCAATAGCATGCCACTTTTAGTATCTACTGAATGTTAGGTAGTTAATAATTTAAAAAAGAGAGCTTTCTGCTACACTTACAAGGTTTTCCCTTTTGTTAGAGAAGCAGACAGGTTCAGTTGCCTGTTGGGTATTCCTTTGTACGCTTGCTCTCAGTGAATTAAAATGGCTTCTCCTCAAATAAGAGAAACTGCCCTCAAATTGCAGGGCAAGATTTTTTGATAGCCTTGATATGAACCACCTCAAAGATGAGAGCCTTTAAAAAAAAAAAAAAACAACTTTCAAAGATGTTTTGGATTAATATTATTTGACCAGCTCTTGAAGACAAAAAGGGAATTGTAGTAGTAACAAATGCAGGCAGAGGTGATTGTGCCTGCTCAAGGACTTGACCACAATTTCTGCTCAGAGGAAGCTCCTGAAGAATAAGCAAAATAATTTTGGAGAATGCGTATCTTAACAGTTGTGCGTTGCACGAGTGTAAATTTTTTCCATCTCCTGACCTGAGCTCAGATCTGTTTTCTGCTTCCAGTATGTGCAGCACAGATGGTGGAGACTAATTGGGGTGGAGGGCACAGCCTCTATGTGCTCTTGAAATCCTGTGCCTCTCCAGAGGTCGAGAGGCAGTCGCTGTAGCACAGGCATCCTTGGGGCTGATGTGAGTGGTGACAGCCTCCCCGGGTTTGCCCGCTGGTCGTGATGCAAAGCTGGATGGCTGTAGCAGTCATCTACTGAACTTCTCTCCAGACAAATTCCTCCATCCCTCCGTCTGACTCGGCTAGCAGAAGTGTGTGTGTACATGGAGGTGCCTATAGCAAGCCCTGTAGCATCCCCAGCAGATGCAGAAGCAGCAGCAGCATTTGGGGTTCACATCAGCTTTGCTGTGCCAGGGTTGTTTTATGTTGGCCGCCTTTCCTTGGGCTTGCATTTTACCAGTGTTGCTGCAAATAGACCTCTGGCAAACTGCTTCCTCCTGTCTGTTCCAAGTGTCAGAACTTTGGAGGGCAGGATGGGCCTCAGAGAGATGCAAACCATTTCCTTGTACCAGCCCGGGTGCTCAGAGATGTGGTGCTGTTCCCATCTGCTCTCCAACAGCTCGTGCTAAGCCCTGTCCCTGCTAAAACTTGCACTTTAGCAGGCTGAGACTTGATCTGGGAGCTTGGGGTTTGTTGCCCTTCCCACCCTTTCCTTCTTCCCAGAAGATAAGAAGTCACAGCAGGACTTGTTTAACCTTTCTGTCTGTCCATAAACTTCACGCCAGTGTTCGGTCCCGGCCGTTGTTCTGGATGTCGTTATGTGCCACAAGTGCAGATTATGGAGGAAATGGAAATCTGTTTCCAACTCTGTGAATAGTTGCTCCATGCATCAGAGTAAGTGCTGCTGAGGAAGCAGAGTACAATGGGACACCCAACCAGACACCCTCTAATTTGTGTCTTTCCGTTGTTAAAGTTGAGATTTGACATGTAGAGAAACCACACCTGGGAGCTGGGTTTTCCCGTCATTCTGAGGGATCTGGGAGAGTCGCTGTAATGACAGAGATGCCAATCAGAGCTTTTGTAGAGCCTGGTCATGTAATTTGTGTTGTGTTTCTTTCATCATACCATCAGCCAGCATTGCTTATGTTCAGTCTTAAGGTCTCCGTATGCAGGTACACTGTGTTACACCCAAACCTTTTGTTTGCTCTGTCATCTTCTCTTGTTTCTTCTTTCCCCTCATGCTGCTTCTCCAGTTACTCTATTAAGCAATAGGCAGCCATAGGTGAATTGCCATGGGTGTCAGCCATGCTGAAAAGATCCTGAAAATATCTCCTCCTCAGCCCCAAGAAGGAATGGTGCGGGTGCACAGCATGTGCAATTTAAAATGGTAATTTGATGCGCCATCATTGGACTGATGTCAAGAAATGGGATGTTAAAGGCTTTTTAATGGACATATGAAGTAGCACGAGGACGAAGCTGACCCTCATGTCTGTGAGCAGAGGTGGCCTTTCTGCTGTGTCATATCCATGTGTTTTAGAGAGAAGACAAATGGCCTGCAACATTATTCTCCATGAGCCACGTCCATCTACATGTAAACTACAAAGGTCAGGTCCACTTGTATGATAATTAAATTTTAATAAAATAAGAATAATTTATAACATGCAAGTCCGCATTATAATTGAGCGGGATAGCTATCCCACACACAGCCTCAGTACACGATATAGTTTATGCATGAGCTCAGGATTCTCTGCAAGATGCTGAAATCAACATTGTGTGCAAGGGATGTGGATACTTATTTTAGACACGGAGTTTGAAAATTGTGGTTTGCAGAAATATATGCAAAAATATTGCCAAAATAAGCATTCAAAACCTCATTTCAATATGCAGCTGCTTGTAAGCACAGTAATTAAGATATATTGGGTAAATTTACTACATCTTTTCTCACACACACCAGTGAGGTAGAAGTTGCATATTTCAGATGAAGACTCAATAGATCTTTAAACTCCAGCCAGCACTCAGCAGAAAGCTGTCTGGGAGAGCAGGTCTGCTGCTTAGCCTGGTCTTGTCTCCGCTGCTCTGAGCTCTTTGATGGAAGGAATGTTGTTGGGATCACCCAGCTCCCACCTATTTTAGATGGACTAATTATTGTTGTGGATCTGCAGCATTGAGTCCTTGCATGACAGCAATGGGTTAACTCAACTTTTAATGTCTTCAAAAAATTCTCCCAAATGAACTCACTTATCCCCACAATTCTGCAGGGAGGGAGAGAGGGAGGGAGGGAGGGAGAGAGTCAGTCTACCTGTTTTCTGGATAAAGGAACTGAAGCGGGGGTTTTGACATTTTTCTCAGCAGGAATCAATCAGTGTCAGCTTTACACTTCATGTGCCATCACCAATCACTCGTTGCTCTAAATGCCGTGTTTACACCCTGCAGCAGGAGATCTGTGCTCCTTCTCTGAAAAAAAATCAACAGGTTTTACCTCTACTTTCTCCTCCAGCTGGGGTGATGCTGGTCCCTGAAAGGAAGACGGAGGATGGGTTTGAGGAGCACTTCGGCTTGAACTACTTGGGACACTTCCTGTTGACTAACCTCCTCTTGGATACGCTGAAGCAATCAGGAACGCACAGTCACAACGCTAGGATCATCACTGTCTCATCAGCCACCCATTATGTAGGCAAATTGCACCTGAATGACTTACAAAGCAGGTACCGATCCATTTTTGGTATTCACTGATCTGCAGTAAGGGTGTGCAGATTAAACTCCAAAAGAATTGTTACTCAATACTGAATGTGGGAGGTTTTGTTGCCTTTATTTTTTTTTAAAGGAATGGTGATTCTCAAGCAGTTGCTAAATATCTTTCAGACTTGAGCAAACCTTGCAGCCTTCAGTCAAAGATACAAATAATTTATAACCTTGAGAACTGAGTCTTTTATTCTGAACCTTGAAAGCCTTGCTTCCTTTCTGATGCTTACACTGCGGTGACGGTTGTGGTGCAGAGTCTGGACTCCTCACTGCCTAACCAGGGAGACTCTCAATAACTGTGATGTTTTAAATTGGCTTGGGTGAATGCTAATAGACTCTGTCCTCAAGCGAATGGTTATGCAGAGGCCCTGATCCTGCCCTCAGATGGGCGCAGGCAGATGCCTGTGGCCACTAGCTCCCTGCCTGCTGAGCGCAGGGCTGCTGACTTGGCTCTGGGGGGGCAGCCAGCCCCACCTGCCCGGCTGCCTCCCAGCCTTGCCTGCCCACACGCTGTCTGCTGCTCCTTCCTCCCTGGCAGCTCTGCCCACTGACCTGCAGCTCTTGGCACACCATCCTCCCTTCCCTCCGCCTCTGGCCTCCGCCTTGTCCTGCACCGCTCCTGACATTCTGGTCCCCCATCTCTGCCTCCCTCACAGCCCTTCTCCAGCTTCCACGCCTGCCTCCCGTCTCCCGGCTGTGTCATCCCTCCCGTCCCCGTGGTGCTTGCCTTCTCACACATCAGCCCGGTGATTCGCTGCAAATGCTGGAGCCCTGGCTCTTGCCTGGGTTACCCCCTGCACTTCCACGAGATCCTAGTGTGCATCCATCCTGGGTTTTTAAACCAGTAAGATGGGTTAGAATGCATGGCCATATCCGTCCAACTACTTTCATTTAGGAAAACTGTGGGTGAATGTCTATGGGTTATGTCTATCATTAGGAAGACATCAAATGATGCAGTAAATATCTCTGGTGTCATACAGGAACCGTGTAGAGTCGTTTAGTTAATTGAGGAATGGGCAGGATAACTGAGATACGTTTCAAAATTTGCCCATGCAGTCACGTGTGGCAATTTTGTGCTTACTAACAGGCTCAAGCAGAGCCTGTCTTCTGATGGGCTCCAGAGCGTTTCTGCCTGCACCGAGCCAGTCTGAGTCCATCATTTCCATGGAGAAATTCTGTCTCCGTACTTTGACAGGGACTTCAGCACGTGTGCAGAGGCACCTGGCCCAAGGTTTCATTTTGGAACAAAGACTGGAATTAGAAGGCTGGGCTGTTGCCACTGCAGACATTTTGCATATGAATGCCGCATTAAGCACGTCAAACTTTCTGTGTGACTTCTGATTACATACTACGGCATCAATTTTGTTACAAGCACATTGTTTGAACTCTGCAGGGTAGTCACAGTTTAATCTCTTGCTTGTAAAACAACCACAGGAAATTACCCTTACTCTTCAATTGATGTATGTGTTCATTGTTTCTTATGGGCGTGTGCTGGATGGCAACACGCAGGGGGGCTAAGGGGAGTGTAATTAGTATTTCTTTGGGCTAAAGTGCAGAATGCAAAATTAAATGTGTCTGTTCTGTGTCTCTAGATAACAGTAGTTTCCTTGATTATAGCAAAGCCTTGCACTGTGCCTCTTTAATTTAGGATCATCCTTACCTGTAATTCATCATTATTAACTCATTTTAAAGGAACCAGAAATGTTTCAGTTAGGAAAGTTAAGGTTGAGCATGAACGTGACCAATCTGATGTAAAAAAAAATAATATACCAGTGAGATTTACCTGCAGCTGTTGTGCCAAACCTTGCCCTTTACATTTCAACTTTATTGGTGTAAGAAGAGCCATAAAGGACAACAGACTCTGGCTGATCTTGCCTGCTCTTTCCCACATGGATGCTCTGGATAGCTCGGCAGTAGCAGTGGTGCCTGCTTTCCGAGCACACAGGCACACTGGTGGGACCCAGAGGGGGCTGTGGATTCAGCTCCAAACCTTTCCTTGGTTCAGGCAGAAGAAGATACTCCTGTTTTTTTTTTTTTTAGCTTAACTGCTGATAAGCACCCACTCGGGCAAATAGTTAGTTATTGCATAAATGGTGCTGCTAAAACCAGTGAGATCGCTTGTGTGTTCAAGTGTGTGTGTTCATGCTACGGCATGAGTGGGTGGTTTAGCAACCCCAGAGGACTGTTGTGGGGTACCATACACAGGCATTGCTTACACCACAGGGCCACGGAGATGCCTTGTGATTCAGAGCAGCATTTAAGAGCTTTAATGGATGCAGTAAAGACACCCATGGTGAGTACTGTGACATGATAGTGTTGCATGAATTGCCACAGCTTCCCAGTGATGCCATCCCTCATTTTTGCTGCTTGTGTGAATGGGAAATCTTTCTAAAAATTTTATACTGGCTTTTTCCTTCTTTTGAGTTGCACTAGCTGGCCATAATTCATTTAACAACTTGCGTGTATGTTCCCAGATTGGTTGGTAGTCCTAACCTTGCAGGGAGGCAGCAAAACAATTTGGAGTCATTTATTCACAGTGGAGAAAGGGGGCCGTACTCTGTGCTGGAAAAATTATCGATGGCAGCAGACTGAATTGTTTACCATGGTCTTGTCCCGTTATTCCTAGATTTTGGTTGGGCTAGTGTCCAAACTGGAGGTGACTGATGGTGGCGGAAAAGGGATCCATCCATCCAACGTGGTAGAGAAAGAAAAGCAGAAGACTGTCTTGACGTAAAGCAAGGCTCAGTTCTCTGCTTTACCACAGATTTTTCTATGGGATTGTTCTCCCACTCAGGAGGCTCTGGGTTGGCAATCACAGTTGTGGCCATTGCTCCCATTTCTTGTACTTGCTGCTCAGAGTTCTGCTCTGAAGCCAGAAGTTGTCCATATCACAGTGACCACAGGGCAACAGCATAACGAGTAATTGTTGTAAGGTCTGTCCCACGAACACTATTAAATTCAGCTTGTGCTACTGTCCTCCATGTTTCCTCTTTGGTTTGTTTTCTGCCATCTCACCGATCTGATTTATCCCATGTTTCTCTTTTCAGCTCCTTTTTAGCAGGAGGTTTAATTTAATTTTTTCTTGATTTTCCTTGCATTTTACATTATTTTTCTTCCTTTGTTATCTCTCTCTTCATGCCTGCCTACTTGATTTCTACCTTCATAGTTTCATCTTCACCTGTGTCTTTTGAGCTTTTTTGTCTCCATTGCCTTTTCCCTCCCTATCTCATAATTTTTTCCTCTTTTTTGTTGGAGGGATGTCTTATTTCTGCCCACCAGTTCATTTCCTCCTCTCCATTTATCTTCCTCTTATCTTCTCCCCCTAGCCCCAGTCCTATTTCTCCCCTACAAATGTCATTTCTCCCCCTTCCTGCCCATCCTCTTCATACACACCAGTAAAAGAGACACAGCATGGGTACATCAAGGCAGGACAGAGCTTGTTCCAAACTGGCAGGGCATAGCTTGTTTCATGTGTGTTATTGAAAATGCAAACGCACAAGAGCATGACTGTTCTCCCGGTTCTTTTGCTGAAGGATATATGAAGAACATCAAACACCTTTGTGGTCTTTTAGATCCAGACCATTTTCAACAGCAATCACATGAGTCGACAAGGGGATCCCTAAGGCAAATCATTCTCCTTCATCCCTACTTCGAATACGACTGTTTTCAAGGAGGTGAAAGTTTAACAGGAACGCTATCTGCAAGCGTTTCAACAGTGGTGATATCAGCAATTGCGTGCTGAGGGTAATATACTGTGCACTCTAACAGCATAGCTGGGATGTCCTTTTTTCCTCTTTTGCCTGCCTTAAATAATACTTTCTAAAGTGAGAGAAGAAAAAAATATGGTCATGAGAGAATATGGCTGTCTGGTTTTACCAAAAGCTTGAAGAACACTGTGCTGTCCTCTTGGGTTAAGATAGGCTTGAACAGTGCACTGGAGTTCATGGTGCTCCTACAAGGCTGGGATGGAGGGCACTCCTTCAGGTACTCTACCTACCAAAGTAAGAAGGAATTTTAGGAAAATAAAGAAAAGATGACGTTATTCCCTTTCCCAGGCTGTGGGTCACACCTGAATATGTTCCCTTTCCCAAGGGTAGCATCTTTTTGTGTTCCGTCTAGCTTTGTCTCCGTGACTAACTATTCCTTTCATCATCCTCTCTTTTTGCATGCCAAATGGGCCCTGTAATGCTGTGAATCACAGATCTATGAACTCCCCAGCCACAGTAACACAGCTCCTTCTCTGGTTCATGTCTCCTGTATATTCAGGAACAGTTAGTCACACTTTTTCTGCTCTCTCTCTTTCCTCTGCTCTCTCACTGCAGAAGGAGTTATGTTTTTTGTAATTTTCCAAGCTGGTACAGTCCCCAGATAATTTCTGTATTTTTTCCCTGCAGCCCTAGTGCATGAATTGTGTCAGAGACAATAGAGATCGAATGAAAGGAATTGCAAAAATCCCAGCTGCCATATGTTCTTCCTAGCTGGTGTAAAATAGGGTAAACAGCTCTGCCCAGGACCTGGGAGGATGCTGGGGAGAGGAGGCAGCTCCAGTTCATCTCCCCTGCTAGGCAGTTCATAAGGGCTGTAACAGGAGGTGTCACATACTGCTGGGAAAATCTATCTAGCAAAGTCCTTGGGTCCCTCCTGTTCTTGGGTGGGTGGTGTCCTTCATCTTCACTTCTTTTGTGTGTGTGATGTTTGTTGGTAAATGAAGTTGTATTAAATTTGGGCAGAAAGTTGCGGATTTTGTCCCATCAACATTGATGAGATTTTGACAATATTCTCCATGAATAGCAAAGAAAAGTTAAAAATGTTGTATTACTTTTGGAAAATATGAATCCATTTTTCAGACCAAAACCATTGATTTCAGTGATTTCAGAACATTTAATTTCTAATTTATTTGTAAATTGAAGTATAATGTTGATCAACCTGAAACTCCAAACATTTAATTTCTAAGTCATCCTGTTGAAGTAAGGTAGCTCCATCAGTTTCAGATTTCTTTTTTTTTAAGCTGGACATTTGTTTAAAACAGATTTTTTCCCTAAGAATAGTTTCAGGAGTCAACATTTATTCCAAAGCTTTTTTTTTAAAAAAAAAAATTCCCAGTTGGTTCCTTCAGTGCCTTTTCACAACTGATCTATCACTTGTAGTTTCTTAATTCTGACTGGAAGAACTTATGGGATGTATAATATCTTCAATTCAAGCAAAAGCAAACACGAAGCTTATGTAGCATAGTAGTAGCATGGTACTATTGTTTTATTTCCAAATTTTTAAATAATAAAGGAAAATTTGTAAGAGGAAGTAGGGGGGATTTTAAATATTACCCTTTTATTTGTTAATTCATTTTAGTCAGTACAAAAGTCTTTCACAGTTACATATAAAGACCTGTGTCACTGGACTGCTGCTTAATACAGTGCTGTGAAAACTACAGAAATTGTAATCATAACAGATTATTCTAGACAATAAGATAGATACATGTTATTATAGATTCTATTTTACTCAAGGAATATATGTTTTTGTTTGAGTTATATTGTTTAAACAGCTTCCCCACAGGACTTTCATTGCATATTCTGGTTCTATTTGCAAGATAAATCATGTTCCCTTGACAGCACTAAATACCAACTGCAGCACACTGCTGTATTCAGTTAAACATCTCCTTCCTGTGGCAGGTTACCAAGTTTTCCTGTCTATAGCTAGATGATAAGTATTCAAATGCTTAATGCACCTACATAAGGGTATTTCAGTCCTTCTTTGCAAAATGTTTTCTGCATAAATGCAGAAGGATTTGCTGGCTGGTTGATCCCTTGCTGGCAAAATGATCCCTTGCTTTTGCAGCAATTAGCATTAATTGCAAAAATTTACTTGCTGGCCTGGAAAATGAGTGTATTGGTGAAGGCACAGATCTGAAATTCTGTAAATTAATTAAAAAAAAAGGGCTATTATATCAGCAGATCAATTCACCGATCCAAAAGACAGAGTTTTAGTTCAGATGCAGCATGTGTTTTATCCCTGTTGCAGGCCACAGGTGATCCCTAGCCATTCCTGCAACCAATAACGAAGAAATATTTAAGTCAGGATGCCAACTTTGGAAAGTTTTAATTTTACATTTATCAGTATATTTTCGTTCTGTCTAATCAAAATACTTTTAGGGTTCATTGGTTTCTGAAGAACAATAACACAGTGTAACACTACTATCACAAAGGTAAGGCCAGACTTTAATGTATTCGGGGAAATTGAATGTAGCTACTTTGTGTGTCACAATGTTAAATTCCTTCTTGTCTGAAAGGGATTAATGGTCTTAACAAAGAATTAATAATAATGGTTAATGATTTAATAGGACACAGTGTTTCTGAACGAGCTCAAAATTGCAGCGTGTGGGGAGGTATGTGATATGCGGGTGTTTCTGCTGCTCAGCCTCTCCCTGCACAGCGGGTTGGGTGGATGAAGTCAACTCTTGGTGGCACACAGGACACTGGATCTCACAGACGTGCTGTTTTCCAAAACGGCAAGACAGTTCAATGGTAATTTGAAAGTTAATGTACTGCACTCGTGTGACAGAGAAGGCAAAAGGGACTTGCGGAGAATAGGGAGTGGAGATCGCTTGTCACCCTTGAGAGGGGAAGGTTAGTTTAACATCTCCCTGTGAGCAAAAAGACTCATTAAGGCTGAGTGAACCATAAAAGCTTTGGAGTTCAGGTCCTGGGTGATTATTCAAATGATTTTAGCGTTCATCTCAATCGCTCTAACTACCACCATCCTCACAGTACCTTTTCAGTGCAGTTGTCCTTCGAGCTGCCTAGCATAGGTGGGGAAAGCTGGCACACGTTCCTGTAAATCCCTGCAATAATGTGTTAAGGGAAGCATTCAAAATGATCGACTTGCCTTCCACAAATTCCCTCTGGGTTCAGCCCTGCTGTTGCTCCTGGTTCTTCACAACCATACATCCCTGACCTTGCCACGTGCATTAAAGATTACAAGCTGTAGCGGAGGGAGGCAAAGGCAGACTTCTGCCTCTGCAATTACAAATCATAACTCTTAACCTTTTCTCTGCTCCCTGTCCTAAACCTCTTCTTTCTGCAAAGCAGAACTTCATCTGTTCAAAACCACATCAGGCATTTGAATACTTAAACCTGTGAAGAAAAATTGGTCTTTTGATTAAATCGAGTTCTCTATAAAAGATGTGGGGTTTATGAAAAATATACTTTCTAATTAAAATAAGTCACTGTAAAGTGATAATACTTTACCTCCCAGGAGTTTTAATCCTGACAGAATGTCTTATATAGTTGCAGCTTCGTTGGTCCATTTCTTCTGTTCTCCTTATGTGTCAGGTGCTGCAGTTCTCCTGCATTTCTTGTCATGGGAGGTGGAGGCTGGCTGTACACAGCATCGTCTCAGCCTCCCAAGAAGGACAGAGACTGAGGAGCACTGTGGCTCACAGTAGCTTTCTGAGAAGCTCAAGAGCATTTAGCAGTGATGCTAGCTATAACACAGCACTGCTGAAATGTCCAAATTAAAATATTATGAGTTTTGCATGAAATCTTTTGGTTCTCAGCTCAAAGGAGCGTGTGTTCAGTATCTGAATTGCCACCAAAAACCAGTCGGTCTGCCAAAGCAGCAGTATCTTTTAATTCTTTTTTTCAGTGAGGGCCGGGGCAGGGCAGATCTGTGGCTGTGTGTTGGTTTTTCAGGGTTTGGACATGAAATGTCTCATCATTTCCTGGAAAGCCAAACCTGCCTGACTTCAATTGCTTATGGTGTGTTTGCAAGTGG